>WJFB01000272.1:0-77402 GCA_009870185.1 Pygmarrhopalites habei | reverse complement strand
GCACTTTCTGATGGTTTTTTTTGAAGTAGGGAGTTGCTGGGCAACTTTATTCCCCGGCCGGACGGGAATTCTCCGAATTCGGGCTCTCATCTTTCGGACACAGAAACGAGTGGGTACAATTTTTTTTCAGGATTTTTCTTACGATTTTCTAAGCTCCATGTTCCCTTGAACCGGTTTACGGTGTTCCGGACATTTTTTCGGTTGACACCAGTGTTCTTGAGCAGCTTAAAGATCTCAGGATTAGTCTCGCCAGCGAAATGTAGCTGAATCACACCGCCCCGCTTTACTATTCGGCCTGACATTTTTGACCCGGATTGAAACTGGCAGTATTTTATTTTTTTCCGAACACAGCAGCGTGCCAGCTTAATGGGCAGTAACTTTCATGACTTTTCAGTGACAGGAAATCCTAATTTTACTCTGTAAGATCTGATCGTTCCGTACCCTGTATATAACATACACATAGGATGTACAAACTGTGTGTGTGTGGCCTAGAAAAAAAACAATGAGACAATATTCCTCAGTGTACCCTGTATAGACATTATTAGACACGTAGTGGAACTAGGGAGTAACATATACAGATGGAGAGTAGCAAATTTTGTGGAACCTTTACATGCCGTAAAGATTGTTAAATGCAGCCACATGCACACACAGCTATGTGCATAGACGTAGCTACTAGCCCACATAAAAATGATTCCCTTGTAAAACTGCATTGCATACAAATCTATTTAATTCACTTCACATCACAGCTCCACTATATCTCACCATAAAAAGAATTACATGACTCCAACCTATCAATATATGGATCATAGGTGGGATAGAAAAAGAGAGTTAGAGAGAGAGAGAGAGGGAGTGAGGGAAAAAAATTTCTTTAATATTCATAACCACATTGTCGAAATGGTAACGGTGGTGGTGTGTGTGCGAATATTGCATGGCAATTGCATGGAGGTGTAAAAGAGAGAGAGAAGAAGAAGAAGAGAGTCAAGTGAGAGGGCTGTAAAGAAGAGTGAGAGAGGGAAAAAAGAAAGCAGGTGCATGAATGTTGAAAGCTGGAGCTTACATTCCAATTGAGCAAGCATCAAGAAAAACGAGAGAGAAAGAGAGAGAGAAGGTTCTAGGCCTGCCTAACCGAGGTTTCTCTTTAGCTTTAGAGCCAACCATAAGAATTTATAGATGTATACGGGAGAAAATAGAGGGACGAGGAGAGTAAAAGAGAGTGTGAAAGGAGGAAGGAAAGAGCGGAAATCAAGTTGCATGGTTGTGTGTGTCTCATGTAGAAAGAGAGACTAGAGCTAGAGAGAGAGAGGGTGAATGGGCTTGTCGGAGGAAGACGACCCCTAGCCCACACATGGAGGAACTTTCTCCACCAAAATGATTCTCTGCCTCTCTCTCTCTTTCTATTCCCTCCTACTTTTCTATCCTTTTTAATCGAAAGTGAATAGCAAAGAAAGACCGTGTGTGCTAACTGGTACACAGGAACATAACATCTGTACAGTGCATACACGGTGTATGTATGTACAGAGATGTCTGTATATCATGCTATATAGTGTAGGAGACGAAAGTCTAGATCACAAACTTGACTATGCTGCTTTTCTCCTGCATTCATTCTACTGCTTCTGTCTCCCCGTGTCTCTCTCAGCCTCTGTCTCTACCATGCCTTCACTATGTCCTCCCTATAACTTTGTCTTCTCGGGTGGCTGTCGTATATAATCAATATGGTTACATATGGGAGACATGCATGCAATTCTGCTCAAGTGATCCATATAACGAGAGAGAGAGACTGTGTGAGAGTGGGGGAGCGGGAGAGAGAGAAAACAGGGCCAGAATATAGGGGCAACTATGGCAATGCAATGAGCATGGGAAAACTGGGAAAATGTTTCTTCTTCCTTCCTCTCTCCTTCTCTGCTGACTCTCTCTTCCTCTCCTCTCCCGCTCCCTTCTCCTCTTTTCCTCATCAATACTCTCCGCGGATGTGTATGTATATTCCCAAAATTTTGAACTCGTCTATACACAGAGAGGAAGAAAGGGAGAGAGAGAGTGTGTGTGTGTTCACCGTCTCCTGTCTACGCCTTGCTCACTCTCTTCGGTCGACTCCATCCCCTTGGATGTAGTGAAGACGTGTCAAGCTATAAAACATCCGAATATCTTTCTACAGCTTTTTCCTTCCCTTTTCCCTCCCCTACATTTCATACATATATTTTTTATTCCATCTACATGTACACAAATGTGTGGATCTCTGTGTGTGTGTGGTAGTTTTCCATCAGTCCCGTACTTACCCTCTCCTATGCCAATATCTGTATTGAAAACTCTGCCTCTAGCCATCATCATATGAACAAACAGTTATGCTATCCTTCTTAACCTTATATTTTGTGTGTGTGTGAACGTGTGTCTGTGGAGTACAGTCTAATCTGTTATTCTTATTCAAGAGTCCTCCTCCTCTACACAAGCATCAGGCTTCTTCTTCTTCTTCCCACTTTTCTCTTTGTTCTGCATTCTTCCCCTCCTCCTCCCTTTTTTCTCTCCACTTTTCCCCCTTTTCCATTCCACAATTTATATAAAACATTACATTTGCTTTAGCATAGAGCATGTGTCAAATTTATAAACCCCCATCCTCTCCGTCAGTGTGCAAAGAGGAGAGATAGATAGATAGAGTGAAAGTGTGTGTGTGTGTGTGTAGCAACATGAAGAGTCGTCTGAGGAAAATTCTTAGCTCTTAGCACTCCCTTTCCTCTCTCCTCATGTCTTTTCTCTATCTCTTTGGCTCTCACTACGGCATGCAGATATTAGAATTGTTGAGTAGAGAGTTTGTGCTAAAAATTCCATTCCTTGGAATGCACTCGCGAATTTTCTTGAGTCAGGCTCAAAGTTAATGGCGAAAAATGCAGCATAGGTTTTTAGTTCAGCTTCATTTCATTTTCATTTTTTTCCATCCTCCTTCCCTCCCTCCCTCACTCCTCCTTTCTCTTCTTCATGAAGTCCTTCTGTTCAATAACACCAACAACCCACTTTTTTCCTCTCCTTGTTTTCTCTCTAACGTCCGTTGTTTTTCTTCTTCTGTCCGCCTTGTCTCTGTCTATCCCTCCCTCCCTTCCTCCTTCCCCACTTTCTCTCTTTATTTGTTTACCATGAGATAGTCCTTTGTAAGTAATTTTATATATTTTGCATATTTACATTCAACCCCTCCTGTCCCTCCTCCACTAACGACTCGTTAACAAATTGAACCTTTTTGCAAGGTTACATGTCAAACGAAGAGACAAATAAAATTAAAGTTTTTATATTGACGCATTGAACCTTTAATTTTTTAACTTTTTCCTCCCTCTCAACCTCCTTCCTCTCTCTCTGCTCTCCGTGTGTGTGTGTGTCTCACACATAGTTTACTTTTCCTAAGTGTTTTTCCATGTTTAATGTCAATAGACGGAGGAGAAGGAGAAGAAGAAGCCAAAACGATGGCAAGAGCCAAAAGGAAAAAAAAGAGAAAAGAAGAAGAAAAGAAAAGAAAGATTTTTTGGCTCCAATTTCTTTGCCATAAGGCAAAACTTTATAGAACAATCCTCCTTAATTTTGAATTAGGATTTCGATCAGTCGCAGTTTTACTGTATTGCATACCCCTCCTCCACTCCTTTCTCTTCTTTCTTTACGAGAATATTTCTTGCATGCTTAAGCATAGTACCTTGTACGTTCAATATGATTTCAACTTATATTCCCTTTTTCCCTCCGCTCTCTCTTTCTCTCTCTGACAATACATACGGCTTCTACTGCGGTCACACAGCCACACACAAGGCTGAACTACATACATACAAGTATACACACACACACCAACATACAAAAAGATATGCCTCTGCTGTGACACAGGAGAAAGGGAGAGAGAGAAAGAGAGCGTGTGTTGGTGAAGAGTATAAAGAGGACTCATATCGTTATATATGGTCGTTATATAGAATTGGACAATATATTCCGTCCAGCCAAGGCAAAGCAAGGGAAGGGAAAGAAGGCTAGAGGAAAGGCATTGGCAATGGCAAGGCAACGGCTTGCTTTTCCTCAGCCCCCCTTATAACTTCTTTCACTCTGCTTTTTCTCTCTTTATTATAGCCCCAGTCGCAGAGCATATATTCTACGACCGTACATAAAAGTGGAGAGAGTGTGTGTGTACGTGTTTTGATATGGTGGATACAGACAGAGGGCTATACTCCTTTGCACAGCCTTTCAAGTTTTGAAAGAAAAAGAAGGGGGGAAGGAGAGGGAGAGATTCGTGTGTAGGAGCGAAGGCCTGTGAGAGAGGCAGAGGCAGTAGCAGAGGCAAAGTAGACAGAAGCAGCAACTTTTCATCCGATTCACGGCTAAACGCTTTGCACCTCGCTACTTACCAACTGACTTGCTGGATAAAAAAAACATTGCTTCAATTTCATCTATACACACATTGAATTGTCGTCGTTAGTGCTTCTCTATCTACTGGTGCACACACACACGTACACACGAGAGAGAGAGAATGTGTGTGGAAGAGAAAGAGAGATCAGTTTGGGGAAAAAATGTGTCCTCTTTCAAAGTTGTTCTGCTGTACTCCTCCTCCTTCTCCTCCTTGTGAAGGGGTAAGGAGACAGAGACAAGTTGTACAGTGTTGAATTTACTCAAAAAAATTTATATATATTGTATAAATACATACACATTCATCTTTTCCTGGCTTTCCCCCAGCGAATACAACTAGTTTCTTCTTTCTCTACAACCATCCAACTTTCTACGTTCGATAATAATATATCTCGTTACGTGTTGTGGTGTTTTTCTTCTTTCTTCTTCTTCTAATTTCACTTTCTGACGAATCGGTTACGACGTCATTGACGGTGGTGGTCGTGTCTTCCTATTATATTCCGCGAAAGGAAAACGTGTACTACTACAGTAAACAGGGAAGAGAGAAAAATTTGAGTGAGTATACGTACACAGTTTTTTTCTCTCTTCTCTTCTCTCCTTGTTCTTCTTGTCTTGTTGTTGTTTGTTCCAGTGTTTTTACGAGGGATATAAAGAAGAAGGAATTAAATCAACGAGTGGATCACACAATAATAGAAAATAATGATGAGGAAAGGAGGCTAGCCAGAGTGAATAGTTGTGCTTGTGTCCACAATCCTGTCCCTCGTCTCCACATTTTTGTTCTTCGAGTGGTTCATCATTGGAGTTTTTTGATAGTCCTCAACTCCAAGGAATAATGTGAAGGAAAGAGAAAATGTGTTTGTGGATAAAAATTTAATTAAATTGCGATGGAAAATGGAGGAGAGTTTCAACATTTAAAAATGGAATTTGGAAAATTTCAAATCCAGCTCACATTAATCAGGATAAACTAACACGCAACACATTTTTTCATCTTTGAAATACAAGTAAGAAAATCCGATGTAGAATTTTTTTACAAAAGTATGATACTATTTTGAATACATGACGAGATTCTCAGAATACATTTTAATGAATGAAATTTTATGACTCCAACCAATTATGTTCCAGAACAGTTGAAACTAACTGAAACAGGGGGGAAGAGGGTTGGGTTTCTTTTGATTGACGTACACACACACACACAAGACGACATATACCACAGAGAGAGAGAAGAAGAGAGAAAAACCATTGGTATTTGTTAATGAATCTAATTTATAAAATGTTGATTTGATGGTATCAAATTTGATTAGTTTTTGTTTGACGATTCATGTTCCCTTCCCTCTCTCTCTCTAGTTTTTGATTATGTATCCTTCCTTCCTCGAAATATTTTTTATTATGATTGTTTAGTTTGTCAAAGTGAAGGCGGGTGTTGATTAAACTAGTGTATAATATAATAGTCTGGGCGTCTTTCCTTCCCACTCTTTTCCCTCTCATTCACGAACACTCTCTTACACACACACAACACACACACAGAGTGAGAATTAGAGGAGAGTCTGAGTGACAATGATGAACGACGATGGTACGACACTACAATTTTTCAAAGTATAGGAAGAGAGAGAGAGAGGTTGAGGGAAAAAACAAGACTCTCTTTCCCTTCTTCACCATGTAATGCGACGTTCAGTTTGTTCTTCACAAACCAACCAACGTAGGTGGTATATATGTACAGCTTTCAGGGTGCAAAATGTACATACATAGACAACAAGAGGGAAAAAAGAAAGGTTGGAGAAAAGATTGTAAAAGGTTGGACGAAGAAGGAACTGAAGGTTTTTGTTGTTGTGTTGGTGGTGCAATCAATAGCAGTAAACTTGAATTAAGGGAGTACAGAAGAGGAGGAAAATATTTTTTCCTCCTCTTCTTCCCTCCCTCCCTTCGTTTCAATTTTATTATAAACGCGTGTTAATGAATTGAGAATTTAATGATTGGTGAAATTACACAGGAAAACTTCATTCCTCGGATGGACATCGTTGAGTATTTCTTCCCTGAACAATTTCAGCAGTATCAAGGTAAGAAAGACGATGAACAACGTTGTACTCTATTCTGTTTTGTCAAATTTACATGACGGACAAATGAATCGTTTTATTCCGGACACACACACGTCTTCTCCCTCACAATTTATTTTTCATCCAGTCAACAACAACAAGGAGAGCTCAACAAACACACACATTCACTTTCACCTATAATTCTTTGTCTCAATATGCATCCACATATGTTTACATGTACAGAAAAGAGAGGGATACAAGGAATGATGATACATATAGTCTGAGTATGGCAATATTATTATCTTTCTTTGGGGGGTACTCAAGTGAGTCGTCTCAGCTCTTGTTCACCTCCTTTCGAGTCTCTTAAGGGTATCCCTTTTGTGTATCTGATACTTTCCTCCTGTCATATCCTTTCTTCCTCCTCCCTCTTCTCATCTTTGTCGGTGTGAATGAAGTCTGACTTCACCAATACATGATAGGGTGTATGTGGAGGAGTTCGTGAAAAACAGCCTTGTCAACACCGTCTCAACCACAGTTTTATTTACTGTTGCATTACGGCAGGATGGCAATTTTGTATGAACCTCTGTTAAGATGAGGATTAGACATTTCTTAGCTATGGCAAAGATACTTTTTGTGGGGAAAAGATATTTTGAGAAAAGGCTGTTTTGCCCAAATGGCGTCACATACTATATTTTGTATGTGTGTGTGGTAATGCTATACAAAGTTGATGGAAACCTGAAGACACACACAGGCAGGGTGGGAGAGAGTAGAATGAATCACACATTGAGTCCATTATCGCCCGAGTCTTTTTTTAACACTCCACGTCATGTCATTAGTATGTACATTGTGAGTGTGAGGTCATGCCTCTACACTCATCTCTTTGAGTGTAAGAAATACACATTACTCTCTCCTTGCGTGTAAAAGACAGATTTTGTGGATGATGACTGTTTATTGAATTCATTGTTATTGTAAATATTATGCAGATTCTCCTTCTCTCTCTCTTATCTCATCTTTTGCGCCTCTGGCATTTGCCATTGTGTACACCAAATATTACTATTCTCTCCTTGGAGGTAGATGGACATTAAATTTAGCATTCTTCACACATGTACAATATTGTATTTATTTATGTGTGAATGATGACGAAGGTTCGTGCCCACACGTACGACGTACACAGTGTAGGTAAGGTTACACTAGGTCACCACTGTTGACTGTATGTGTGGTGAAGGAAAGTGCCTCATTTTTTTCCAGAAACAAAAACAACCTTCTGTTATTATCAAAATTTTTTCTCTATAGAACAATATGAAAAAATGTATGAGAGAGTCTTGCTCTTTCCCTTTTTGTCTATTTTCCTTCATCCCTTTATCTTCTACGAAGGAACGAGATGAATCCAATGGAAAGTTTTTTCATAAATGTATAGGTATTGCACCATAGTGGGAAGGGAAGCATTTGGAAAAAAACCCTGTTTTTACATCTCTCTATTTGAGGGAAGAGTGTGTGTGTGCTTCTCTGTTTTTTTCTGTTGAAATACTATTATGTATATTTGTTGTGTATTTTTTGCACATATTTATTGGGAGAGAGCTGTGTAGAGCTGTTGGCCACTCTTGTCCCATTATCTTTTTACAAAAAAGAGAGCTATACATATACATCATTGTACTCAGTACACACACACACTCATGTAGATGAGAAGAGATGTTGGAGCAATGGATTTTCTGTGAAAAGAAGAGAGCTACACACACGTGTATATTGTATACAGACAAAACACACCATTTGCAGATATTATCCTAAAAGATACATCTCGAAGAGTCATAATTTCAATGGTCGAAAAGTATACACATGAAGTAGAAGTAGAAGAAGGTTACTCGGGAATATACATCTCAAAATATTTATACAGATAATAGATAGGACTTCACATACAAAATAGTACATATGTAATGTGTATAAAGGATCCTTTTCCTTTTCTCTCCTTGTGTGTGTCTGTGTCTGTGTGAGGTTGAGGAGGAGGAGGAGGGGAGCTGCTAGGTATTTGATCCTCCTCCTTTAGGTTTTGGGTTTTTGGTGCTGGTGGAAGACTGAGCCAAAAGGAAGGAAGATAGAATAGAAGGAGAGGATGGCAACTTGTGTGTCTGTGTGTGTTCTCTATGGACACAGCAGTCAGTATATAGTCATGATGGCTGAATATCATCTTCTTTCTTTTCTCCAGCACTCTCTCAGGTCTAGGACTATAGAGAGAGAAAGAAAGGATATATGTGGACAAGGAGTATAGTTCCGAGTATGCGGGTATATGTACGAACACACACAGTACTTTAGAGGGATGATGGGATGAGGAATCTGATAGGCTGCAAAAAGTTATATGATCGCAGAGAGGTACGTTCACATGGAAGTAGAGAGACAAAACGGAGGATAAAACAAAAAAGGTTCTTTCACCATTTTATATTTTTATCCAAAATTTGTCAACGGATTAAAAATTCCTGGCTTAATTCAACAAATAAATATTTATCCATTTGCAAGAGAGACTGAGGGGGAAGGAGAAAGTTTTGGTTTTCTCCGAGAAAAATGGTGCATTTTCTCTTTCATTCTTCTCCGTTGCTATGTGTAATGGCCTTTTCTTTGAAATCATGCACTTGAAGATGTATCCCGGGTTAGTCTTTGTATTGTACGGGATGAAACTCGGTTCTTCAATCTATGGATATGGATGTATACACATCTAGACTGTATGTAACTCCCATGTATCCATAGACACTTGAGTTGATAGGAGAATGTGCCAAAAGGGGTAGTTGAGTAGAGAGCAGTGGAGAATCCGGATTCATTTCGGATTCGCGTGCGTTCTATGTGTCTATGTCCCAAGAGTCAAATCGATACAATGCATTCTTGGGGCCCAACCCAGCGCTCCTACTAGAGAGAGTCGAGACACAGAGTGAGAGAGACACACGGAGAGTGTGTGTGTGTGTGGAAGGAAAAGCACAGAAAGCATAGAGTTGAGAAGAGAGAGAGAGGAGAGAGGATCGAGTCTTCGCTTTGTTCCCCATGTAAATCCAGAACCCTCGTTGATCTCATTCAGAGACTCTCCCTCACACATGCAGAGACTCTTCTGTCTCTTTAAAAAACACACACACATACCCTCACTCACTTTCTCACAAATACACACAGTCTCTGCATTATCTTCCAAAAATATAATCATAAATTGTGGAGCTCGATTCGAGGGAGGGAGCCGTTTTTGTGCAGCTTTTAACAGTGAACGTGTGTGTCTTTCGTCATTCCCTGTCCCCACATCTGTGTGTGTGTGTGAGTGTCTTGTGTGTGTTTTTGAGTAGTTCGTGTTCATTCGGAGTCGTAAAAATTAGGGAGAAACCATATGTAGCTGTAAAGGAATTTTATATTCGACTCTTCATTTCTACTCTTCCAAGAAATTTTTCAAAGGCCTCACTCTGTCCGGAGAAAACTTTTTATTATTATAATCAACACCAAATAACACACACACACACGCCAACGAAATTTTTTTATGGTGTGTCATCAGAGTATTTTCTTCATCAACCATTTTTGGATGTGACAAAGTCAGTGTCGAATTGAATTGAAAGTAATAAAGATATTGTAAAAAATTTTGTGTTTAGTTTGGTTCTAATTTTTTGAAAAAATATTTTTTTTCGCTCAAAATAAATGTGTGCAAATACAAGTCTTTCATCTTGATAAGAAGTTGTGTGCAGTTCCTTTGGCGGTAATACATATAAAGTTAATTGGAAGGATCTTGTAAAAGCTTCAGTGCAGATGTTCCACATTTACAAATTATAAAAAGAAAGAAAAAAGGAGAAGAGGGGAAAAAGGGTTCTTTTTGGTGCTGACTTTGTGGTTCGGCTGTTTTGTTGTGAAGTGTGTGTGAGTGTGTGTTTTGGTAATAATGAAATTAACCTTCTGAAAAAAAATTATCCTTCTGGTTATTCTTGTGCCTCCTTCAAATTACGTCAAGTAAGGATAATTTTGTGAACTTGAATTGATAATAATTACGTTTTATTTTTTGTACAAACTTTCGTCCCTCTCTCTTCCTTTGCTTTGGTTTGTCCCTGTGGAAAAAGAGTTGTGCTCTGTATATGTACATAACGTAGTTTGAAGTTAAAAGTTAATTAGCAAGTTTCGTTCTAAATACACTCACTCACATTCTTATTCTTAGACGTGGACGACAATGTGTGTGTGAGTGTGTGTGTGTGTCGGAGGGTTGTGTGTGAGTCATGTCGTAATATGGAACTTTTGTGGGGTTGAAGCGCAAAAAAAACAAGTGGATATAATTTGTAATTATTAGTCCACGGCAGTGACTACCATGCTTCATTATCGTCTTGTAAATAGTCCCATTGTCCTACAATACACACAGTCAGTCAAGGAAACATACACAACTCAAATGAGAGTGGATGGGCTGCGTGCGCATGAATTATTTATTTATGCAAGAAGTGAATCATAAATCACGAGTCAACTGTTTTCTGCCATCCTTATATCCTTTTCCAACGTT
Source organism: Pygmarrhopalites habei (assembly GCA_009870185.1). NCBI lineage: Eukaryota > Metazoa > Arthropoda > Collembola > Symphypleona > Arrhopalitidae > Pygmarrhopalites > Pygmarrhopalites habei. The sequence goes on along the minus strand of WJFB01000272.1, from coordinate 66,521 downwards.
AACGTTCAGAGAGAGAATACAGACACACACTTTTATACGTGTTTATAATTTACAATGTCAAATAATAGAGTCATCAAGCTTTAACCCACTCGAGTACGTTTAGTTCTATTTTCCATTATTTTCCAGCCACCACATTACATTACATTGTTAAGACATTTTTACCAAATGGAGTGGAATCGAAGGATACTTGTAGGATCCTTTTATTTATTTTTTCCATACATTAATAATATCATTAGTGTATAATTTACTAGTCTAATAAACTAATCAATAGATAATTTTCCAACGAATTTTATTACACAATTTTATTTCAAAAGATAATTTTACTTTGTGTCAGTTTTACAAAGTGTTTTGTCTTTCCTAGAAATTCTAGGCTAGAATTTACCAAGTTCACAATATTTTTTTTAAAAACAGAATCATTTTCAACTACAAATAGAGACTAATTTTATCAAAATATTTTTAGCAAATGTCAAGCCATTTTCAGTATAATTGTATTAAAATAATTTTCCACATGATGTAATTATCTAATTCAGGAAGGGAGGAGGAGGGAGGGTTAAGTAATAAAATAAGATTATTGATTCCCATTAGAATAATATTTTACTTCCCTCTCCTCACCTTCACTTTGCATGTGGTTGTGCGAGTGTCTGTGTGGGGTTATAATAAGTGGCTCGCGATGGCAGTTATTGGCAAGGATAGATGATTATTGAGTGTTAAGGGTTTTGGTTCCTTCTCTCTCTTTTTTTCCCGTGGTTTAGTGGAGAGGGAGGAGGAGGAAGGGGGAAGAGTGTGAATTTTGTCTGACGTTCCGTTCTCTACCTTGCAATGCAAAATGCATTGCCTTTCTCCAGTGAAGACGACGGGCCACGGACACGGATAAGAGATAACGACTGACAAGTGAGGAATTTTTCACGCGATACGATACGTGGGTGCCAACGGCCCATATGGGAAAATTTGAGAGAAAGCGAATGGAGTATCCATTGTGGATGGGTGTGTGTGCTTGGTGGTGGTGGTGATGTACTTTTACTTTTTTTTAACTGCTTTCTTCCTGTCTTTAACACATGGTGTTCACTTTGAAGAAGGAGGGAGAGGATTCCTCAGACCATTTTCACAGACACGGCATGTCAGAGAGAGAGAGGAGGAGAGAGGGAGATGCACCTGACCACATGGATTTAATTTCGGTCTCGTCTTTTGTGGCTTTCCCTATCACCTGCCATATCTTTCACAAAAATCCGTCTGACTGTATTCTATGGGGTGTAGATTTTGACTCCGTCAGGTAAAAACTATGAGCCACTCTCTCTTTTCTTTTCCCTTGGACATGACGGATAGCAGGTGGAATGCATTTACATGGATATATGTACATTGGGACAGGAGGGGCTAGAACAGCTGTGTCGTATTTTGTACTATTTCAAGATTTCTGCCTCACTTAAAACCACCCCCATCTCCTCTCTCTCTTTACTCTCTTTTTACACTTCCATCTTGAACACACACAAACACAGTTTGAGTGAATGAATGTACTTCTTACCTTTATTCTTACTCCGCTTTGTCACATCAAAATCATGACTAAAATGCATGGGTAGGTACACACATGGATTTATTCCTTGTGTACACAGCAGGTTTTATCGATCCACCGCCTGTACACACACACCACACACAGAGAAGGAGGAGGGATAAACCCAGGGAGGGCATTACAAATAGGAAATTTTGTCATTCTTGAACTTTTTTATGATTATCTTTTTATCACATGAACTTGTACCTTAAAAAAAATCTCTCTTTCTCTCTCTCTCTGCTTTGTGCGTATGTACTATTGTACTTGTAAATGTAATTTATTTACAGTCGTTTACTCTCGTGCTTCAGCCACATGTATCCCACTATTTTTTCTAATATCACAATCCACTCTCGTGAGATTGTATGGTTGTAAAAAAAGATGACGGTCAGGGATCACGACATGGGAAATGGCATGAAAATGATAATAATAATTTAATATTCTGACGAAGAGGCCAAATTACTTTAGAGAGGGAGGAAGGGAGGGCAGTTTTGAGTTTGCCATTTTTTAAATGCAGGAGTGTCGTGGGACATCAAAATATACAGGGGTGTAGGTGGGCAGTTTGTTTGACGTAATACGCATAATTAAAAAAAATTAGGTTTGAGATCAGGAAATAAATGAGTGTGAATGTAACGGAGAAATGTCAGTTAAATTAGTTGTTCAAAATGGATAATCAAACTAACAAAAAGTTTGTCTGGAAAAACGCGGATATGATCAAATATTTTGTCCTTCATGTTAAATCAAATGTATTTAAAGTGAGTATATAAAAGAATTTGAAAAATAATTAAATTCTCCATATGAATTAATTGCAGAGTTCTCAGTCTTGGTTCAAATTACGAAAGAGGAAGATGACCAGTTCTGCGGCCACGTACACCCCAGCAGCCTACAATTCGTCCAAGATGAACGGGACAACCACGACGAGTTCAACCTCAACAACCACATCGGCGTCCAATAGTACGACTTGTCACAGTCATACTAACAGTAAAGTTCCCACACCAACTCCTCGAACTTCGAAACCACAACCCTCTCCCCTACCGCTCGAGATTGAGACACTGGAGGAGATCCAGTCACCAGAGCAGGAGGAGGATCATAATCACTTCCATCATCATCATCATCCGGACGAGATCAAATCATCCCAATTCCCAAACTCATCCACAATGGACAGTGGCGTGGAGGACTGCTGTGAGCCGCCCATTGTTCAACCTTCAATCGACTTGGATGAGACCCAAGGAAAACGAATCCATGTCAAAATGATGAAACAGGAGAGTACAGGCTTTGGATTCAGTGTCGTATGGGTTTCTCCGCCAAGGTATTTATCATATCCTATCCTCTATCCTCTTCCCTTCTTCTCAATGAGAAGTCCTCCTACCCATATTCACTTTTTATTCTTCATGACTTTTATGCATTTCAAAAAAGAAATGCCAAAAATGATCTTTCCCCTCGACTCGACTCTCTCATCCACCGTAATGTCATAAAATTTAATATAAAAAAAAGATGTGGAGGATAAAGAGAGTCAAATCTTTTTTTAAGAAGATAATGTTGGAATACATTTGTCCATTTTACTCTCTTCCCCCTTTCCCCTTTTCCCTCTTTCTCCTTTGCCTTGTCTATGTATTTATGAATCTGTCCTGCTTTCTCCAGATACTTTCTCCTCCTTCAAAATTCTGACTGTATTGAGTAGTCAAGGTAGCCTCAATTTTAGTTTCTATGTACAAAAATGATATTTCCTGACTTGGAAGTATCGTCCCCTCTACGATATACTCCATAAGATTGTACACAGGCACACACAGATAGAGAGAGAGAAAGACTGCCGCACTAGTAATGTTTGTAACTGTAAAAAGATCAAGAATTCCTTCTCTTATCTTCCCTTTCACTCTGTACATATCTATAGAGCGGGAGAGGGGAGGAAAAAGAGACTCTGTTAAGCTGAAAGTCCTGTGTTGTGTTGTAGTCTCTTTGCCTCTCTGCCCGTGCCTGTGTCTGTGGTGTGTGTGTCTTTTTCTCTCTCGGATACACTTTGTGTATTAGGAGAGAGGAGTAGATATCAGAGATTCCCTGGTTAATCCATTATTCATGTAGATGGATGCGGTTTAGGTGGAAGGATTTTCTAAATATTTAACTTCAACTTCTTTTACGATTCATTCATGAGCTTCCTCTCACTCTCTATACTCTCAATCCACACTTCGTCCTCTTTTCCTCCCTTCCCCAATCTTCCTCCTGCTTCCTTCTCCTCTCTTGCTCTCCTCCTCCTCCTCATCTTGCTCACTCAACTCAATGTGTTTTTTTCTTCTCTTCCCTCCGTCATTCAGGATCGAACGACTTGAGAAGGGGAAAACTGCTGATGTTGCTGGACTGCGAATTGGTGATCTCATTATTGGTGTCAATGGGGAGGATGTGACGACCGTTCCAAACACCACCATCTACCACAACATGAAGTAAGACCATTTTGTGCAAAAATACATACTCAACAAAAAACTGCAATTTTTTAGAACGGAGAAATATTGTCAACTTTACTAATGTCCAATTTTCTTCAAGAAGAATTATGACAATCTAATGAAAAAAGAAAATTTCTTATGTAAAAGTTCTGATAGAAAAGTCCTTGCTCACGAATAGTATCTCATCTAGATTTAAAATCAAGAGAAATTATTTTTGAATTTTTAGAATCTTAAAGAAACTCGTTCTCGTTATCTTTGAAAAGAAAGTTCTTTGAAATGCGCGTTCATTTATCCTTGATTTTTATTAGCCTTAATGAAAGTTTTCCTTAAAAATCGAAAATATTTTATGAGCTTGAAATATATATCACGACTTGACTGTATGGGTCCAAGAATGATTTGTTAAGATAGAGAGAAAGTGTCCACATTTCCATTGGCCTACCTATGGATTAGTTGTGTGACGTGTGTGTACTTCATTTTTATTGACAGTAGGAAAATGAAGTTGGTTTGTATTGAATTCCTCCTCTCCCCCCTCTTTCTCCATTGGCCATTAGCCAGGCAGGCAGACAAAGAATGGATCATGACTCGTTGAGAATGACTTGTGAAATAGTTTTTCTTACTTTTCCACAATATCACAATACAGGAGTACCTTTCTCTCCTTTCATACTACGAGTGTAGGACGGTCCCTCCTATATACACCTTATGTAGTTGATATAGGATGATTTATGAAGGATAACCAAAAACGGAATGTACCATGAAAGCCCACTTATGACCCTTATATTACATACAGAGTGAAGAGAGTTGAGAGGTACTCTTGTACACACCCAGGAGGGAAGAAAGTAAAAAGAAGAGGAAAGAAAAGGAGGGATAAAAAGTGCCATGACACATAGAGAGACTGTCCTCTCCTTCCTTTCTCTTTCTCTCTTTTTCCCTCCTGCCCCTGACAAGAGAGGGAATAAACATGAACAGTAGGACCACACAACCTCACCATCATCATCATCGTCATCCTCCCTCCTCCTTCCCCCTCCTCCTCTCGATCCAGACGGCAGAAAATGGACAGTGGTTTCATTCCTCCTTGACTTGGGCCATGATGTGGATGTGATGGTGAGGGGGGAGAAAACGACAATGATTTTGGACACACAAGCACAGACACACATTTGTGTGTATATACACCATTGATGGCGTGTGGCTTTCTGGAGAAATAGCAAAGGCAAAAGCTTTTTTCTTTCTCTCTACTTTCTGCTTTCTTTCCTTTGAGTGGACGTGTTCGGAGTGCAAATTATGGCAAATCTTGTAATCTTATACGTTGAGAAGGAACGCTTCCGGATACTCTTTCAACTGTGTGATGTGTCGGATCAACCTCTCTCTCTCTCTCTGTATATAGGTAATATTGTACACACACAGAACACAGTGACTTGTATCGATGCCTGTGAATTTCCTCTAGTGTACGAATACCTAGAGAAGGGGAGAAAGGTAGACTTTCTCTAAAAGAGAAAAGGAGGTACATTTGATGTTTGTGCCATGTGGGTTCTATTAGACCACAAGCTAATTAAAGACGTTGTTCCTCTCCTCCTTTTTCTTTATGTGTGTGTTTGTGTGTGTGCAGGGGGTTACTGCCTCACAGCTTAATGAGTCTCACAAAGAACAGCACAACTTTTTTGTTTTCTACCTTCATCTTGTACTCTTCTCTTTCATGAGGAGTGGCAAGTCCCTCAACTCTTAACATCATTTTATGAGCTGGTCCAGAGTGTCCGAATCTTTGTTCAATTAAGCTGGATGTTCTTCGGGTCAAAGGAAAGTTCAGTTGAAAGGATTTTTTACCAAATTTTGTGTGTCTACTTTCAAGAATTTTTTCGGGGAAAAATACAAAGGGATATGGAAATTATGTAAAAATTGGTTGTGACAGAACTGGGAACACTAAAATAATAAATGTAGAAAGGAGGACATTTTTTCAAGTAAAACTGATACCTTTTAATATTACCCATGGAGATGTGTGTCAGGACTCAAAGAGAGTCTCAAACGAGATGAGACAAGCAGTCAGAATTATGAGAAGAGACAGAGAGAAGATGTGTTTCATAATTGAATCCTTGCATTCACTTCTTATCTTTGCAATTTTAATAGCATTAGAAAAATATTAGAGAGGTAGATTAGCGTAGAGAAGAGAATTTAGGTAGAAAGGAAAGAAGGAATGTCAATATAGAGAAATTATTAAAATTTAAAGAGGCCAGGGGGGAAACCTCATTTTGGGAACATCTTTTTTTTCTTTTCTCTATCTCTCTCCCTCCTATCCAACCTTTTATTCTGCTTTCTCTTCCTCCATCCTTCGTTCAGGAGGGGGAATCTATTTTGTCACGAAGAGCAATTTGCTAAAAACCTTCTCGTCTCCATTGTCACGTCAAAAATTGTACAAGGGAAAAAATTAAGTTTTCTCAACGGGGAATTTTGAAGCGGTTCCAAAGAAATGTCTCTCTTAAGCATGATTTATTGCAACCCCATGCTACACTTTTCACATTTTCCATTTTTATAAGTACATCATGGTGTATGTGTGTCTGTATTATGCATGTTAAAAGCCACCATTTTCTATACGTACACATGTTGATGTATACGTACGTACGTGTGTATGTGTGTGTGAAGAATTACATCAACATCCATTCTCAGCTATATAATACAAAAAATATTCGCTTTCCCTCACTTTCTCTCTGGCGAAAAAGCAGCAAGTAGAATCCGCGCTCAAAGAAAGTCAGATGGAAAGTCTGTCATTATATTTGGCTTGGTGAGAATGCATTGTGGAACGGAAGTCATTTTGTAGACGACCTCAACATGCTAACTCCAACCTCCACACACACACACACACTCCTTCCCCTCCCTCTTCTCTCTATCAACACACACTGAACTAGCCAGACAAGAGAGAAAGTGGAAAATAGAACGAAAGAGGAGTAACATGGGGCCGTTACATTAAGCGCACTAACTTTACAACTTTCTTTCTCCAAATTACCCAGGATAATTTCTTCTTCATTCATGCAATAATTTTTATTTGGCAACAAAAAAAATATTCAGACTCTTTTCCCGTCTCTCTCTCTTTCTCAACACTTTCAAAGTCAAAATGCATTTTTTGTTCCAAAGGAAAAAATGCACTCAAGTCCATGTTCTTAATCCAAGAGGATACTATCAGGAAAAAATACAAACACCTGCAGAATGGCACTCACTTAATTTTACCCAGAAACACACATTTCACGTCCCAAATTCTCTTACTTACTCTATTAGTTACTTTTTCCTCCATGAATTTCACTTTCACTGGTGCTGAGCTGCACACTCTCTCTCCCTCCAGTCCAGTCGTGATATTTAGTGCAGTAATTCAAACGGTAGTTGTGGTGAAAATTAAATTGAACATTTTATTGGCATTGATGGATAGTGTGATCATTACAGAACTGTAGAGGAGGAGAGGAGAAGAAAAGAAAAGATGTACATTTATTTTCTCCCTCCTTAATTTTTTCTTCTCCGACTTCCCACTTCAGTAGCTAGCCAGTATAATCCCCTGATGTAATCAGGCAAATTGAACTGGTAATCCTTTTCTTGGCTACTCCCTTTCTCTTTCTCCCTATCTGTTCAGGTAGTGGTGGCTCATCGTTCGATGTCAGTCCGTTTCAGCATAGTCCTCCAATTATTGTTGAATGGTCGGAATGCAAAGTTACGTTAGGAAAGTGAGTGTGTGTGTGTTCAATATACAAATATTAAAGTCTCTCATTTTTCTTGTGTGTGCCATGTCTACACACACACACACACACACACAGGACTCTGTCTCTCTTCTGTGCTCCGCATTCCGACAGAAGTCCATACACGCGACTTGTGTTTGTTGGGCTGCTCCATTTTCAGAGTGTTTTTTCTCTTTGTATTTGTACATACAAATACGAATGGATGTAGACACACACAAACACAGAGTAATGGAGGAATATCAGAGTGAAAGAGGTTATACACAGTATGTAGTAGTAGTAGTAGAGTATGTAGTAGTAGGACTCTGCTGGAGAGTAATTGATGGACTATTAAAGCTTAAATCTTCTCCCATAGTTTTAGACGAGGACAGCTGTGTGTATGTGTGTGGCGATGTATGTGCGGTAATTGCCAAGCTAATGGATGATACGGAGTACAGGTAGACGAAGAGTCTTACTAGAGTGTGTTAGGAAGAGAGAGAGAGCGAGAAAGGAAACCAAAGCAAAGTTCCTTTTCATGGTGAGTGATACTCAGGTAGTTTAATCCCATCATTAGATTCTCTACACACTTTATTTGGCGGAGCTAGAGCTACTCGCTTTCTACTCTACATTACTACGTAGGTACTGCATCATTTAATTAAGTTTATGCTGTGTACGGGGAGGAGGTATGGTATGGTATGATGGAAAGTGGGGTATATAGTCAAAGTCATGGTACATTCTTTCCCTTCCCTCTTTCTCCTGGCTTGGCTTTGACTATGGCATGCTCACTCACCTGTAATGTCCATTACTTCCGTCGTCAAGCTTTTCTCGCGTGTGCTCTCCTCATTCCGCAGACAAATAACCTTAGCTATTAATTTCTTGATTGAGCCTGTGGTTTTGTTAAGGGAATCCTCCTTTACTTTCTCTCTCTCCTTTCACTTCTACGTCTCCTCTTTAGGGGCTCATCATAATAATGATGGACATTGGCCATGACCAGATTTCCCTTCCAAAACCCATTCACCTTTTTTCAGAGAATATAAAATGGAAAATATTTACTTTCTCCAAATTACAAATACAAGATTAGGAAATTGCAAACATTTTTTTTCACCTGCACTTCAAGTATCTTAATGGTGATATCTGTAATGACGATTGGCGAATGGAAGAGAAGAGAGGGAATATAGATAGTTTTATCAAGACTCTTCAAACCTGTCAGTCGCCACTTTCTAAAAGGAGACAAATTTTTTTTATTGAACAAATCCATACTTTATATATACCTCTCTCTCTCTATCTCTTGATGCGTGTGCTTGAAGGAGACTTATCTATACACAGACTTTCCCCCACTATTTGTAGAATGTCTAAAGGATAGGAGATAGACAAGTGTAGACGGGAATGGGATCCCCAATTGAAATAGAGGAGATTTAGAAGATTTGGACGTGTGTGTATGTGTGTAGAATGTGAGTTTAGATAAAATGCACACACATACATATATACTCTCCGACCCTACTTTATCACTCATACATGAATGAGTGTAGTGGGTGTAGATATGTAGGCAGCTCCACTTTGCAAATAAATAGTTAGGATGTTTGTGCAGGTGGAGGGTTCCCATTTGGAGGAGTGTAAAAAAAATAAATGGTCCTACAATTAAATTATCTAATCTACATGGTACACTATTACCATACATGCATGTCAGATTCGTATGGAATGGAATGGTATGGAATGGAAGGAGGGTGAAGAATGGGGGAGAGAAAGTTTGTTTTTTGGCACACGAAAGTAATTGTGAGACAAATTTGGTTGACTGACTGGTGGTGAGAGGTAGAATGGGGAATGGGAGAAATAGAAAGGAAGAGGGAATGGGGGAGGTGGAAAAGTATTCTCTGGAACATAATAACAGATTATAAGGGATTTCTTTTAATTATTCATAAGGCACGGATTGTTGTACACATGCGGCGATTTGGAATGCAGCAACCAGAAAACACTTTGACCTTTGCATCAACTCTTGTAATTTATTTACAATTCCATGGAGGACCTCTCCAGAGAGCGATACTTTTTTTTCCTAGTTTGTGCCTATGTGCTCCTCCTCTGTGTGATTGTGTGTCTGTTTTTTTACCCCGAATTTTTTTTCATGCAAACAGCTATAAGGAATCTTGAATTGTGGGAAGAAGAAATATTCACATCCAAAAAAAAAATTTTTTTCTCTTCTGAACTAATTTTTTTCTGTTGTAAAATCCAGGAAAAAATGTACCAACGAAAGATGGGATCTAAATTTGATTTTTATATGCAAAAAACACACAAAATGTAAAGATGAAACTTTCTTTAACATTTTTTTGAAAAAAAAACCATATTTACGGAGAGCAAATAAATTTGAGGAGTCTGCTGGGAATTTTTTTTCCATGTTCCTGCCATCTTTCTCTTCGCTTGTTTGTTTGTATTTTCACAAAATGTGAGGACACAATGGGAAAAAATGAGGGTAATCACAAGATTGCTTATAATTCTATTTTGTACGCAATATGGAGAGTAGCTTCTTTCTCCGTTCCTTCATCTAAATAGGGAGAGACGTACAAGGAAAATTTTCTCCTCCTTTTTTGTTGGAGGAAAAGAGGAGGAGGGAGTTTTTTTTTCTTCTGCCAGATGCATATGTTTAAGCTGACATGTTGCTCATGTAAAATAGATGAGAAGTTTATGCGTAGCTGAGCACGGATTTAGACAGAAAAAAGAAGAGCAAAGAGAAAGAGAGAGAGACTGAGAGCCAAAGTCAGAATTAAATAGGGAGAAAGTAGAAAAAGGTCATTTTCTTAACTTTGTTCAATTTATTTAAGAGAAGAATATTTCTCTATTTTGTCTACTGTGCTTTTTGCAGTGTGTGTTTCTGTGTGTGTACTTAGTCCCTTCTATTCTTTCTCCCTCTCTTCTCTGTTTGTAATGAAGTAGGAGGGTACACAGTACACTTATATACACCCTCTTTCTCCTACTGTAGCCAATATAATATTTATGTGTATACTACATTCTGATGTACTCTTGTAGGTAAATAAGAGAAGCTCATCTGTTTATTGCGCCACTCATGACTTGAGTGGCGCAAATGTTTTCTCTCTCTCTCTTTCACTCTCTCTGTTATCCCATGTTTTGGGTGTACCTAGGAAATAGCCAAAAGTTTCTATTCAAATTTAATGTACGCAGTGGTGCATTATGAAAAACAACATTCCGAGCGTCATTCTATGATTACTCTAGCACAAAATTTTAACATACATCAATTTGTTTGACTAGATACATATTCCCTGTATCTCTCTACAGTACATTCATCTTTTTCCTTAGCTATTTTACCTTCCGGTCTTATTTTAATTGAATCCACTCATATATTTCTCTTCCTCCTCCACAAATTTTGCTTTCCCTTTCTCTTGGAGAGGAAAAAAAGAAAATAAATTATCTCTTCTTTGGGAAAAAGATGAAGGAGGATTTATTTCCAAAAAAATATGATGGTAACAAGAAAAGGATTTTTTAATGGAAAATTCCATCATGAAATCCCCGTCAATCTCATCTACATTTTTTGATGAACTTGAAAAAGAAGGTTATTCGAATATCCTTTTGGACACGAAGGTGGAAAGGACATGAGAAAAGAAGAGGGGGAAATCAGGTGTCAAATATTTTGTTGTCGATGATTATTGTTGTCGGATTAGGTTCTCACACTTTGCAGTCATACAGTACAGTATACTCAGAGGAGGGAAAAAAAGGTAGTGAGGGTGAGGCAGTGAGAAATTAGTTGTTGTGGGACGAAGGTGTCGTGGTTTATTGCATCGATAGCCGGAGAACCGTGTGATTTGACAAATGACCAACCGTCAAAAGCAAAGTTTGTCGTTATCCGCACGACTCATTACTTTTCATTTCTTTGTATTCATTGGATAGATATTTATTGGGGGATATTTATCTTTTGCCTTGGACTGTGTCTGAGAACTGTGTCTGTGTTTGAAACCCCCATAACATACACATTGACTCTTGCTTTTGACTCCAGTCCCCCTATTGTTCTAACCCATGATTAACAAAAGAGATTTGATTTACGATCCACAATAATTAATTTATTTGTCACTCTCCAAACCTTTTCCCCTCCTAAGAGCAGTATTCCTGCTTGGATGGAGTTTCAATTATATCAAATTGATGTACTGAGAAGATTTAAAGCGAGATCTTTTAATTTAAAACTAGATAGATAGATTACATGATTGAGATGGAAAGAAGGCAAGGATAAAAAATAAAGAACTTTCACTAGTACAAAATGCCTAGTCAAAATACAAAAGTACAGGGATCGCGTGAGCAAGGACAAAATATGACCAAATTTGTCAGTTCAATTTACTCCGATCAATCATGTAGTTTACTATAAAATAAAAGACAAAATTACATTTATCTGGGAAGGAAGACGACAAAACCGGATTTTTTGTCAAAAATACAATAAAATTTTACACACATTTATTAATAAATGTCAACTCTGAAAGAATGATTTCTAACGATGTCTCTTTTTTATGTGAACACAGAACAACCGGAAATGAGCTTCAGTTGGAAGTATGGCGAAAGAATCCACCAGCCTCCGTCACACCTCCACCTCCCACCCAACCGTCCGGTGGTGTAAAATCCAGTACTCCACAGATTGGTTCCATGGTGATGATGTTGATGACGGGCCAGGGAACTGGTCACAGTCATTCTAAAACTAGTCCAAATCCCATGATGGGCGGTGGCTCAACCGTTCCAGCAGCTGGAGGAGGAGGAAGTGGAGGAAATACATCAACGACCACCCACCATCAACATGTTGTAACAAATAGTCATCCCACGAGTAGTCCACGTCATTCCAAACAGCCGTCATCCTCCTCACCAGCAAACAATCCTCACACCGTCGTCCCACCCACTACCACCACCAACACCAATTATAATAGTCATCATTCAAATAATAACAATTGTACCTCCACCATTACAACCACATCCGCAACCGTTCATCAACAATCACCAGCCGCTCCTTCTGCTGGACATCACCTGAGTAACCATAACAGTCAGTCCTCCACTTCCACAATCCCAGTCCAAAATAATGTAAACAACAATAATAATAATGTGGTTCCACCGTCCACGACGGTCCCGGTCATTCACAGTAACCACAATAGTAACAATAACAACAATAGTAATAATAATAATCCACCCATTCGAGTCCAACTTCCACCCGTTTCAATTCTTAAACCAGCACCTCCAGTGCCACCCTCAACCACCATCGCCTCAAATTCTCCCCTCATCACAAGTCATAATCTTCAACGAAATATTATGATGAACAAAAGACTTCCTCCTCATCCTCAACCCACCCTCGCGTCCTCTTCTTGGAAAATCCGATTCAATGTCGAGGTTGGCCAAGGGACTTACGTCTAAAAGAAATATATTTCACATCGTTCTTCGCATGAAAACAAAAAACCAGTGTCTTGTGTGTGCCGGTGACTATGAGGGAAAATTCTAATGAAATTGTTTGAAATTTGCAACAGAATGCGTCTCCGAAAAATAGTCATAGGGTCTCAAAATAAGTAGAATTTTATATTACGTAGAAAATGCATAGGGTCCCCCTTTAATACCCTTTAAATGGAACAGTATAGATATATTTCAATCAAGAAATCATTCTAGTATTTCTAAACACAAGTGTATACGATTTTCAGATAATTTTGTAACTTTTTTTTGTATAAACACACTGTTCACACACGCCGTTAATTGGAGGAATTTAGATAGGAATCAGATACATGTATTTTTAATGAAAAATGTATAGGAGGCACAAAAAATGATTAAATGGGAGTAGGCAGTAGGGAAATAATATTCATAGTTAAATTAAACCATATCCACTATTTTAAATTAGAAATTCCACATGGTATTTGTGTTGTATGTTAGCTTTTCTTGAAGAATGAAATGCATGCCGCATCGTGAATTGAATCAAATGTTTAAAATGTTTTCTTAGAAATACCTATGTAACATTTTTTTTGATTGAGGTAGTTTACTTGTGGTGTGGTATGATTCTTTTAGAAAAAAATGCTGTGAATTCTTTGGGTGTGACCAAATTTTCTAATTTTCAACTTCCCAAACATGACAGGGAGGGAGAATGGGGAGTAAAAGTGGAAAATTAGTGAAATTATTGTTGTTGCACTTTATTATTTTGAGGTGAAAGGGGGTTACCACACACAAAATGAAATATACACAGTACTGCACAACGTTAAATTTGTTTTATAATTATACACATACAAACGATAATGAAATCCGGAATGTAGACATGAAAAATAAGGATTACACAACATAAGAGTTTCTCTTACTGTAAACTGAAAAAGTAATCGAAGCCGTCAGTGTCAGTGTATGATAATTCTGTGGACGAACCAATTTAATGAAAGAAAATTGTCACTTTCCTTTTCTTCTGGAAACAAATTTACTCACACTGTCCAATTTTATATTACAAAAACAGTAATTTTTTTTTTCATTTCTCCACACAAGCCAGAGGCTATTCAAAATGACCATGTGTCTCAAAAGAATTTAATTAGACAGGAAAAGTGAATAATACGAAATACAACATCACATTTAGCATTTAGCAAAACTGAAAATCACAAGGATGAGAGTATGAGAAACTTCTCGTCTTCCTTTTAGACGACTCTAATTACCTTAATGACTGTCTCATGTAAAAGCTCTCTCGCCAGTTTTACTTAGTGTTAAATGATGAGTGAAAAACAGTGATGTCCTGTCTTGACAACCTATTATCTATCTCATTCAATGACAAGGTCACGCCCCAGTTAGTTCGTTCATCCTAATTAAAACTCGACGAGATAAATGTCAGACAGTGTAGAGTATGTGTGGAGGGACTCAGGTGAAAGTAATATGTATATGAGAGAGAGAGAAATTCTCGGAGAAAGTGAGTGTGTGTGAATTTTAGGTGAGAATCCTTTACACACAGAGTAAAGACAAGCTAATGAGCTACTATGTCTGCCTAGTACTTGTACTAGTATATCCACATCCTTTTATGCAAAAATTATCAGATTTTGTATTAATTATCTATCCCGTCTAGAATACAGATATGAAATAGACACACACACATCACACAACTATCTTCCGTTTTCTCACTCATTCCCCACTTTTTTCAGACGAATTAAAAGTGTCTGCAGGGAAAAGGCCCGACTTTTTTTTGAAAACAAGCCAAACTTACGAACCAGAACCTATCCCAACCCACCACGTAGTTGTCCTTATTTTTTCTCCATCTGTTTCTTATTTTTTGTAGAGAAAATATCCTTCTATTTTTGCGTCGTGAAGAACCCTGGTCAGGGACAGTTCTATCAAAATAGAAAAAATGGAAGGAAACTAACTCTCGTACTCTTTGTCGTGGACAGGATGAACTCTCATTCAAAGGAGCTTGATAAATTTTGTAGTCCTTTTTTATCCTCACAGGATATTCCATAAAAGTCCTTCCTCTTCCTAAAGTTGTATTCAGTGAAAGGAGGGAAAATGAGTCTCTTTCTCTACAGACTGTGATATTGCGAGAGGTTAAATTGAGATAGGCGTAATAAAAGGGAATGGATGTTGTCACTTCCTCCTAATTATACACACACACACACTAGGAAAAGCTTGATGACAGGAGTAAAAATATCTATAAGATCTCTTGTAGTACAGGACACACAGTGAAGGGTGTGAAAAGATAAAATGTCTTATTGTAGTAACCTAGTTTTCATTCCTGGCAAAAAACGAGTGTAAATTTTTTTATGAAAATGATTACGTTTTGAAAGATTCTGTATAATCAGACTAGCGAGATCTATCAAAGTTGGACTGAATAGAAAAAATCTGCGTCATTATGAATCTGTGCTGAATTGTACCCCAGAAAGGAAAAGATGACAATTTTCTCAAAAATTCTTTTGTCCAGCCTTCGATGCCAAAACATTGAAGAGTTATTTTTGAAGAGTTATTATACAAAAGAGATAATGGTTCATTGAATATAAATGTATGAAAATTTGATAACTTTCTGTTTGAAACTTCCATTATATGGTAAGATAACTTTAACACAAAACACTGAAGAGAGAGAGAGAGAAAAGTTGAAATTTTTGAGACATCACATCAGCCACTGACATTATTTTTGACCAAGTCTAGACTTGAATGTGAAATCTATGGAATCAAAAAGATGTCAAGGTGGCATACACTTTCTCCCCCCATCCTACTCTTTTCCCAAAGTTTCTTATTCTTTGAAAAAACTCTTAGTGTCAAAAGAAAGAGAGACTCAAAAATATGTTGTGTTGTAATTGATTCACTAACCTACATACTCTCAATAAAAGTTTAGGACATTTGAGGAGGGGAAGGGGGAGACTTTGTTGAAAAGATGTGTCACGTTCTCCCGTGTGTGTCAAACAACCGACCAGAACTTCACCAGACTTTATTTTTTCATTTATGATTCAATTTACTTTTTAGATAAAGAGCGAGAGAGTAAAATATGTAGGCCAAGGATTCATGATAGTGAAAGTGAGAGAGTGAAAACAGGTTAATTTTCTTTTTGTTTCCCTTTCTCTCTCTCTCTCTTTGTATTTGTATGTGGGATGAAATCACATTCAGAGACCACTTTTAATTTTAATTGACACTATCGGTAATTACACACAGAATCCTTGAAGTATGCGGAACAATTACAAAAATTAATTTAAAATTATGATTGTTTTTTTGTCAAGAAAATAAGTTTTGTGCGCTTCAGTCCGTATTTGCTATTATGATTTCATTGTTTGTTACACGATAACTGACCTTGCACTTTGCATTCCAGCTTTCAATCTGAGACAAAAGTCTTGTAAAATGAATACTAATTTTCATCAACCATCTTCTATTATTTGATTCTATACACGATGATGTAATAATTTTTATGAGACCAACGAATCATTTTACTTTTATTGGTTAACACAAATAAATTTTGATTTGATGTTTATTTTAATTACCCACATTTAATTTGAAATATATTATGTTACAATTGAGATTGAGAGAGCTTAATGATTTTATGATTTCATATTGTAATGAGTCGTCGTCATTGTACTTATTTTGTGTGTTATTGTAAATGTGAAAAATAATTTGAATTTATTTTACCTTGTCCATAGTACGATATTACACAATTATTAAACTATAGTTGTATATATTTTATAGTTAAATGTTTAGTTAAGTTACATTTATTTGAATATTAATGTGTGCTCATTGACTTCGTGCACGATCACTATATATACACATTGGTAATCGAGTGCATGTGTATGTAATTTGTATACTTTGTCTAGCTTTTACTATCATTAATATCTCAACTAGAGTCTTAAAAGTAAGTTAATTTTTTTAAAATGAAAGGAATATAAATATCATCCAGTGTAACATTTTGTAGTTTAAAATTGTAATATACATGTATGTTTTGATTGTATTTAAAATGATTTTTAGTCAACAAGTGACATTTCACAAATGGCCACTTTCTCCTTTATACACAATTTTAGAAAAAATTACGAGCACGTCCAGCGCGTTAGTCGTTTTATATACCACTACTACCTCATTTTGTTTGTTTTGTAAAAGATTTCCCCACCCTTATGTTCTCCATAGATTATAGTTAAAATATAATAATGTAGACAGAAATGTACTACATTTTAACCTGTACATCACAGTATTGTATGTATTAATGTTGTAAATTCACATATTTTTAAATAGAAACCCAAACGGAAGCTAGAAATGACCAATTAAACAATGTTCAGACAAAAACAATACACTACAACTCTTGTGAGAGTACGTCTCAACAAATTGGAATGTCATTAGTTAGATTTTACTATTACATTTAATCAAGTTTAAATGTTTGTCGAATGCTTGAGTGAATCACCAGACACGCACATTTTTCGTTTTGCACATTAAAATTTTTTTGAAGATCAGATGAAGCCTGACCCTGAAAGACGTAGTGATTTGTTTTTGTTTGTCCATTCAGTGTTTATATTTGTGTACATGTCTTTATTTTGAGTTACTTAATAAATATCGTTTCTACAAATCGAAAAAAATTAATGTGACTGAAGAGAACAGTAAGTGCATGGAATGTTGTCGGTTTTTATTTTATTTTTATGCATGGTCCTGATTTTGAGTCCTTGTTGTCGTGTTCATGTTGTCGATGTTGTTTCACTACAATTAATGAATTATGAGGTACACTTAAAATTTACGCGACAGGTCAGCGAGAATGTGTTTCAGACTCATCAGTTTTATGGTGAAAGTTTCAAAAAACTGTGACGTGAAAGTGAAGTAATTTAGCTAGACTTGGCTACATAGCTTGGTGAAAGTTCTGAAAATCTCAAATAAAATTAAAAAGACACCATTGTATTAACATTTGAAGAAAGGGGCGACAAAAATTTAAACCCCCGATAGCCTAAAAGAGAAAAATTTAATCCCTCGATAGCCTAAAAGAGAAAAATTGAACAATTTTGAACTTTGAGCAATGAAAAATAACTGTCTAGTTCAGTAATTAAACGACATTAGAAAGAGTACATTCACTAGAAAATCATAGTACTGTACACACACAAGGATATTTTAAAGCAGTTTCATGATATTCCATGAACGATTGTAGTTTACTAATTACTATGAAATTTCATGCAAGCAGCTTTTGGACAATGAGGAGGATTCCTTGAAACAATTTTTCATTTGTGAATTAAAATTCTTGAAAAAAGGTATTTTTGACATAATAATTTAAATACAGTCATAACACCACAATTATACTGTGCTAATGGTGAAACTTTCTTTTTGCTTTCTCCGTCTAAAAAAGTTGTGGCGGCATTAGACCGATACCTGATTCCAGCTCAATCAAATAATTTGTTAACCCCTCAAGAAATCCATTCCATTTTCGCTCACATTATCACGGTAAAGATACATAGATTTGTTTACATCAATTTTTTACTGTGAAATAATCCCAGATATACTCACGCTGCCGATGCAGCATGAAAATGTGAAGAAACTGTCAATTAGACAGTTGAGTAGTAGGAGAAGAAAATGTAATTTAATTCTTTCACGTTCCAGATTATTACAATGACCAAAAGAATATTACAGTGCGTTGCAAACGGAGCCTCAAAGACTGGATGGAGACTTGGCGAGATTCTTTTCTCGACTCATTCCGATCACGTAAGTCATTATGCTAACATCACATCATTGACTCCATTGAATTGATCCAGAGGAAATGTACACAGTTCCAACCACTCTTTGTGGTTCTCATGTTCCCGTTGTTGTTGTTGTTGTGGATGTTTGTAAGCTGGATAATTACGGCTAGTTATTTGCTAGGATTTTATTTTTTGCGACGCAAAATAAAAATCCCTTCTCCTCCTCCTCTACTTCCACTCGGATGCGAATACTAAATACAATCTTTCTTCTCTTTTTCCCACAGCTTTCTGAAATAACTAGTGCATACACAACGTACGCGAAAAATCTGGGAAATTCTGCTACAATTCTTGGAGAAAAAATAAAACTTCAGGATTTTGCTCGGTTCGTCCTGGAGACACCAGTGCCAAAAGGACATCTTGATATGACCTCCTTACTCTTTGCTCCTCTAGAGGTTGACCCCTATACATAGAAATCAATAACTTAAATTAAATCTGTGTGTCAAGGATGAATGACGAATTATTTTACAATTTTTTAATTCCAGCATCTACGAAATTTATGCGAGATTTGCGATGAGATTGTGCATCACTTTGACCACTGGACTGATTTTGCGGCTCATCTAAAAGTAAGCAGTCATCCAATCAAAGCTCAATGATTGTCAAATAAAACTTTTATTTTTGACGTTACAAGTAGATTTTTTTGAAAAAAATATTGACAACCTCAAGCTTTGTCGTTCATAAAGTTAAACTTTCCCGTATGTACATTTTTTCCTAAATTAACTTGATTTCCCTTCATATTTGCCAGTCCATTATTCCATAGAAATGAGGTCACTTGTCCCCCTTGTAAATTGTACATACTCCACATCAGAGGCAAATTTCCTGAATTAAAATCCTTTCTTCTCATCTAAATGTGCAAAATGAGGGCAGTAACTAGGACAAGTTTGACTTTCACCGTGTGTACATATAATGTAGACACTCCAATCCACATAATAATTGTGACTCTATTTTTATTTTCCTCCTTCCAGGAATGTTACGCGAATATTATCGTGCACACCGACTACATGGAGCCAATATCCCACATAAGGTATGCATTACTAGTAACTACAATGTGCCCCCATAAATACCTATACCCATCCCACACTTACATTTTATCATTATGATGATGGGTTTCACTAATGACCCATTTGAACCTCATCTGTATGTACGCCCAGATCCTTTCCCTGCATCTCAAACTCTATGCAAAGATTACTATTCTAGACTGTACAATTCCTTTTTAAAAGAAATTTTCCATTCATGATCAAAATGTATGACATTTTTCTTATGTATGGTTGGTTACAGCATGAAGAAGAACCCTCTCTTGTCCGTCCGTGATCTGGAGAAAAGAATTGTGTCAACAACTTGCCAAGTAAGTCGCACTCTCTTCCTTTATTGTGTCTCCCTCCCATTTTCCCATGACACAATGTATTTGTATTTGACTTTCTCTCTCTTCGAAATTAACTATCCCAGATTAATACAGACAATGTAAATAGAGGGGGTGTGATTCATCCATCTTCGTTGTTGTCCCTTCCACAATCTTGTCATGTTTAGTGACTGCTGACACACTTAACTCAGCCTCAATTTGTAAATCTCAAGAGTCAATAAATTGAACTCTCTCTCTTTATGTAATGGTCTCATCACATTTGAGTATTAATTAGTTATGAGATTAGATGATCAGGAGGAGAGTTGTGAAGTCCGGATCAGACCCTTTGATCTCACTTAATAAAATCCTCCTCTCTCGCAACACTTCATATAAGAGGGCCAGAAATATTTGGCGTCAGAGATTCTTCCACAAAGATCATCATGTTTGACATAACCACACACACAGCACTCAAAACTTTATTGGTAATTTGAGGATATTTACAAACTCCAACCACCCACTGGAAATTACCTGACTCGCTCTACTTGTGTACTAGATTATCTGGTACTTGTTGACTACACTTCTCTTTAGTTAACCCACTTCTCCATTTCCCCTCTCATCCCATCCTTGATGTCTTTTACTTTGTTGACTATTTGGGGAAGGAAGTGGCTAACTTTAGAACATTTGTACACAACAACACAAGCCAGAAATTGAGTTCCTCAGGCCCTGCCCTATCCCACTTTACTTTAAATAGATATTTCGGTTGTAAATGCAGTATGTGTGTGTGGCAAAATTGTGTCGACTAATATTAAATTTAAATTTAAAGCACTTTGTTCTCAATTCGGGAGAGTGAGAGAAAGTGGGAGAAAGGAAGCCGAATAGGGAACAGATGATTCGGATAGAAATGCAGATAGGCAAATTCTTTGTTAATTTGTGCCTATTAAAACCATCTTTTATTCGCTATTCGCTATTCGCGGAAGATATTAAAGCTAATTTTACACTGTCAAAGCTCATCAAATTTAATTTGGAGATTTTAATGATGATACTGGCAAAAGATAATTTTGAATCTAAATTTATATAATATAGCATTAAATTATCGTGTGAGGTTATTAATAAGATATTTGAGGAGTTAATCAAAGTTGATAAAAATAGCACAACCACACACACACAGGTGTATTACTGAAATTGCCCGATGAAGATTTCATGAGGCTCAGCAAATCATTTTAATAAATATTAGAGGGGAATGAACTCCAGAGTGGCATGGCGGTATACCTAATAATGAAGTGAAAAGTTTCCAACTTCCGTCATTAACATTCTTTCTCTCTCTCTCTCTCTCATTCCTGGAACCTTTAAGACAAGACATGAATAATTATCTCATAAATCTATACAGTCAGATATTGATTCTACTGTACATGACAGTATCCCTGGGAAATCAAGTTTTTGACATGCACATACGTATTCTCTGAATCATGTACAATGTACATACACTGATTAATACAGCCACAACTTTCGCTCACGCTCAACCTAAACGTGACCACGTATGTATGTGTGGTGTCTACGAAAAAAAGTTTGTACAACTTAAAATTCCAAGGAAAAAGTTTGTAATTAAACTGTGTGAAATATTCTTAATACATCGAACTTTAGTTAATGATTTGTCTTCGAGACTAATCCAAGGAGACCGGAGAGTAATAGTTGAGTGTCTGCAATATAAAGTCATCATCTTCAAACACAAAGTAGACTCTACTCCATAAGTGTGGTTCCTCACTTCGTCTCTCTTTTTGTCTGGATGAAGTTATATGGGTTTGTCTAGATTGTATTAAATCAACCACTTTATATCCAGTTTGAATCTAGTTCTAATTAGAAATTACTCTCGCTAATCTCAACTATACAATAATATGAGGGAGGATGTTTGAGGAAACTCAGAGTCAAAAAATTCTCAGTATTCTACTCAAAATGTCTCAAAACAAGGTTGTTCTGTTCTGTCCCTGTATATACCTAAGGGACCATCCATTAATGACGTCAGACAATTGGGGGGAGGTGGGTGTAGGCCAAATCTGACACCCCTATACCTTTAACATTGGTGTGCATACAGTAAAATGCTAACACGTAGGAGGGTAGGGATCAAAAATTTACAAAAATCTACTGACGTCATTAATGGATGGTCCCTAATGTTATTTTTGTGTTTGCACAGAATTAGCCTCCCCAGAAAATTTTGATAATTTCCCCGAATTTGAAATGTAGGAAACCAAACACGGAACCAGACTGTATGACAGATGAGACTGCAAAGTTAATTTTTCCACACACACATTTCAATATCGTATTTTTGTGTGTGCAGATCACATAGAAGGGAATTCACATGTCATGAAGTGTGGGAAAGATGATTTGTGATGGTATTGTTTACTTGAGGCAGAATAATAGTTGATGACAGTGTCAATCTCACGTTGGTTGTGTAGTATGAATATTAAAAAGTGTAAAGATAACAAAGAGAGAGAGAGGAACCAAAGAATTTCTTCATCAAAACAAACTGCGCATTGGATGTGACCCACAGAGATAATACATGATGACTCTCCTATTGTTTTTACCTCCGGTATTTTCCTCTTGCATGGCTTTTCACTGTTAAATTGTGTGCCAGAAATGTTAACCCAACTGCAAGCACACACACACAAACAAACTCTCTCCTGCATGCCTCTGCATACTATTATTTATGTTGATAACGTAGGATCGGGAACTACTAAAGTTGTACTACGTAGTTTGTATTTGTACGTCCTTTGTGTTTGTATTACTCAACAACTTTCCTCTCGGAGAGTTCGGAGAATCAGAGGGCAACGATGATTTCTTTGTACTTCTCATCCTTTCCCATTGTGTCTCAATTTTTTAAAGGTTTCCCAAGAAAAACAATGCAATTCAATGAAGGAACTAATTCTGCTCTGTGAAACTAGAACCTATTCAAGAGAGACAGAGACAGAGAGAGAGTTAATTTCGAGAATTTTGAACCAGCTGAAACAGCAAATGCAGAAAATGTAGCTTCTTCATCCTGCATTTCGTTTCCTATGTGTACTATTATTTCAAATACAATTTCTTGGGGAAGAGGAGAAGAGTTCACTTTGTGTTTACTTGCTGCGTCTCAGAGATTTTGTTTCCGGAAAAATGCTCTTCCTAGAATTTGAATGGGAAGAGGAGTAGTTCCACTGCCTTTCAATAGTATCAGCTGATCACTTTTGTGTAGTCGAGTGTCTTTCGTACACAATACAAAGTATTCAAAGATAGTAGGAAGGAAAATACAATTTTTTTTCCACGTTGTTGTTTTGTGTGCACAGTGCATTACCTCCTTTGACATGGATAAACACTCAATGCTCCATGTGCATATCATTTCAAATTGATGTACAAAAGATTTTGTTTTTGAATCTGCGTCGTCGACACATTTATCAGTTTTATGCCAGCATTTCCAATTTTACATATTTCCAAATTTGCATACATATCGTCTGAGTAGGAGTAGTAGTACTAAAATTTGTTTTCGAAATACTTTCCGACCCTAATTGCTAAGTTCAATATCTTGCCAAAATTCAGAGAATGTAGAATGAAAAAAAATAACTCAAAGAAGACAACTACTTCTTGGATCCAGCTTCGTCGTACATAGAAAAAGTAAAAATGAAGAGATGATTCTGAGTATCCAAGGAAGGAACAGTTTATGGGAAGAAAAAGTTTATTACAATTAATTGATGTGTAATGAAAATCGATTCAATTTAATTGGACTATCGTCGTCAGGCGGGTGGAAGAGGAGGGTTTATTGCAAGTGGTCCATGTAAATACGTTTAGGTACAAATAGTGAAGAGAGATCATAAGCTCCATTACTCTGTCTGTTTCTAGTATGATGAAATTCTTTCTCTCATGACTTTCTCTTTTTCCTTTGGCTAGGAATTGTTACTAAGAAATGAGCCTGCCTTCGAGGAAAAGATGGAGAAAGAGAGGGAAAAGCTATATACAATATTAATTTCCCTTCTCTTTCTCCGTTTAGAGACTTGAGTCGAACAAACAAATTTAGTCGGATAGCGAGAATTACTTGGTGGGTCGGGACAATATATATTTGTGTGTGTGTGAGTGACTGGTGAAAGCCAGAAAAAGCTGAGACATGATTATGAAAGTGCCAATTAATTGGAGTAGGATTACTCAATATATCAATATGTTAGACTTATACATGTATTATATAATTGATGAAGAGTTTAGATTTGGAAGGGACTTTTAGCTGGAAAAAGACTGTTTGTTGTCTTGACGACTGGATTGAGGTACATAACCTGAAAAGGTTCTCTGCACTCAATTTCTCCCATTCTCGTCATTTCTTTCTCCTTGCACAACATAATTCATGTCTTTGTTACATTGGACTAAACTGAGGGAGAAAATGAACAATGATATTTGGCTAAAGGGAAAGTTGTAGGGAAATGAAAATGTTTTTTATTAGCTTTGGATCATCTCCTACAAAACTTTTAAATGTGGATTGATAATGGGTGTAGCTTTGCTAATTAAAACTTGTTCCTTTCTCTGCTTGCACTTGCAGTGGAAAAACAAGGAAATAAATAGTTTCTCAAAATTTACGACGTACTAAATGAACTTTTACTATCATCTTTTTATTTTCTCTCACACATGCTTGAGAGTGCCATAGAATATGTGATACAGAGTCACACAGTCAGTACTTTGATGATTTCTTTTGATGTTCATGATAATGCTGGCTGGAATGTTCAAATTTTTCATAAAAATTTGTCAATTGTGAAAAAACTTGTTTTTTAGGGAGGATGACTCAACTTATGAATTGTAAACTATCAAGTAAGATCTACGTTGCAATTCCTCTCGTCTGAAGAAGCACTCAAATTCAGATGTTGTTACTTTATATGAATGATCTTTCTGAAGACTACTTAAAACACACAGACAAATCCAGACACACGCACATACACACATAAGTATCCACAACTTGAAGCCCAATTTGATTAATTATATGCTCCCGTAATCTCTTCGGCCCTCCTTCTGCTTCTTCAGTTTATTGAACCCTGTGTATGGAATGGAATTTTGTCTGTGGCACTCGTACCACATAATTGGTATCCCATCTTTGTATTGATGAAAGTTTGCTTTCCCACATTGAATTCATATTCACGCACGCACAAATTTATACACAAGAGAATCCGTGTTTCTGATGAAAAGGAAACCTTTCAACTGCACAGAGAGAGAGAAAGAGTGAGACAGGAAGTTGATCTATTATTATAATTATGATGACTAGAAAGGGACGGAGGGAGGAATATTTATATCCATGTTGTACATTCTAAAGCAACAGACACACACACCCGTCCTACCTACCCCCTTCACAAACACACAGACTAGCCTCCAGACCCAAATAATAATTTTAGGCAAGTTGTTCATTCAAGGGGAGATTATGTTGTAATCAGTGAAGAGGGAGTAACGTGACAGTTTGTCAGCTGTAAGGCTTGGAGCATCGAGATTTTTCACACAGAAATAGGGTTTAAAATCTGAAAATTGTGTGTGTGTGTGTGTGTGCATTTTCAAAACAAAATTGATGTTTGGAGGGATATGATGTGATGTGGAAGGATTTGAATGCATGTCAATTATTTCAGTTTTCACAAATCCAAAATTCCATCGTTCCATTTCCTTCACTTTCATCTCACTTTCCCTGGTATTAGATGCAGTGCCCACCGAACCGAGAATTTGTGTGTACAGTGTGTCTGTTTGTATATAAAAGGAAGCGGTTGATGAACTCTTCTTATTTATACAACTCTCTCTATCTTTTTAAATGCACTCTCACGCCACACACATCCTCTCTTTGATTCACACGGAGATTCTTGCACCTTTATTTACTCACTTTCTCCCTCCCTTTTTCTATTCCTCAAACTTTGGACACGTAATTTGAGAAGGTACAATAAAAACACACTCACACCCACAGAGGAACGTGAGGTGACGTAAAAAGAATGGTTTCATTCTGATTCACAAGAAAATTCTTTGAAAATGGGTGAAAGCACCGTTTGCTTGTTCTCCAAAAAAATAAGAGAGTAGAAGGAAAGTGATGGAACATTTTCAACTTGGAGTATGCAAACACACACACAAACATTATTACAGAGAAACAAAGAGACATGACATGAGGATTTCCATTTCTCTTGATCCTCTCCTAATTACAGTGCAGTGTACTTTAAATGGAAGAGATGAGTGTTGACACGATCTCATCCCCTGCACTTGCATCAAGAGTAACCACGACCAACGTTAGTTAGTATGAAATGACATTTCTTTAAATCATAGTCCTCAGCATGAGCTAAGGAAGAGGAGGGAGGAAGAGGAGGTTGGGTAAATTGTAGCCCAGAACCTAACTCAACAGGCTCTTTTTTGGACATTAGAGTGAAAGCGTTTCAACTTTCTCTCTCTCTGTGTGTCTGCTATTTAGCAGAACTTTGGTGGAGATATTCTAAATCCCGCTGTGTGTGGTTTGTCTATCATATTCTTGAAAAAAGTTTATTTTGAAAAACTTTGAGAAAATACTTTAACTCTTATTAATTGAGTGGGTTGAAGGAACTGATGTCACGTGTCTGAACTTCATCCCCCGCCTCCCCCTTTCTCTTTTGCGTGTTGAGGAGGTAGTGATAAGCATTGAGAAGATTTTAAATGTATTTTAAAAAGTAAGTCGCACTTTTTTTTGTCTGTCTCTGTTCCTCCAGGACAAAAAGAGAAAGTGAGTGTGTAAGGAAGATAAAAGAGGGAGGGAGGCAATCCCGTGTAATGCGACGTCTTTGCTAACTGTGTCATATGTCCAGATATTCAAGTAGAAGAGAAAAAGAGGGGGAGGATAGGAAAGTAAGTCAGAGAACAGATTTAGACCAAGGATGACACAGAGTGGGACAATAAGTAGGCGTTGGAATCCGGATCCCTTTTTGATATCATGATATAGCTTCTCTCTCTGACACACACATATGTGTACACATAAGTACTGGGTAGAAACACAAAGACTGAGGGTATGGGTTCTCAGCATTTGTGAGCTAAAAATAAAGTTGACACGTTGTGCATAATCAAAATCAAGGTTACAATCTCAGGATTTTAACCGAGACTTGAGCTTCTCCCTCCCTCACTGTGACATTGCAACCATGATAGGGGGAGGCTTTAGTACATTTGACAAGAGGAAGAGAGAAGGAGAAGTGCTCAGTGAAGTGCAGCTCAGCTCAAACTAATCTTAGTGCTAGGAGAAAGGGAAAGAGAAAGGGAGAGAGAAAGTAAATCAAATCAAGCAAATGGAAAGGTTTTGGGATGGAAACATTAATATAATTTCAACATGAATTATTTATTAGCCGTCTTCAGGGGGAAGGAAAAACATTGAATTCTCTCTCTCTGCATTGAACAAGAGACAATCCTTTGTAGCATGGCAAGGTGGGCCATGACTATAAATAGCGAAGGCTATAAATTTCTAATTTTGTTATTGAGTTTCATTAAAAGGGGTGCGAGGAGAGCGGAAGGAGGAGGCAGGTAAAAGTACAACTTTCTCCACGTTCCGACGATCACACAAAATGTGGGTTTTGGAGAATGAAGTTGGGGAGGAGGTGGGAGGAGATTATCAAAATCATATTATCCTAGTTCAACCCTGGTTAATGCACCACATTATTTAAAACACACACACACAAACTTTGAGAGCAACAAGAAAATTAAAAAAATTAGGTCGAGAGGATTGGGTGAGGAAAGTAGGAACATGCAATATGAGAAAAAAAATACATTTGCGTGACTTGGAGCTATCACACGAAATGATGCCTAGCTTGTTTTTCCATATCTCCCCTCAGCTATTCATTACTTCTTATTTACAATCGGTTATCCCTCGACAGATACATAGGACAAACATGCATACATGCATCTTTTCCCGGGCACACTAGGATACACAAATGGAATATGACATGCTGGGATTTCCCTCCATTTGAAAATGTTACTCAAAAGGTCAATTGAACAGTTTGGATTAGAGGATGACTCATCTTATTCCTTGTTGTGACTGACTGCCATGGAGGAGTGGGCATAGAATGTAAATAATACAGAATCCATTTCGAGGAGCAAGGAAGATATAGAGTACAAGTGCAAAGTTAGTGGACAGTGAAGGAAATCAATCTCATTTGTATAATATCTTGTGTTTTGAGATGATAAGCAGTGGAGAAAGATTTCTATAAACATTCGAGGGTTCACAAACAAAATATGAACTCCTCAAGCATTAAGTCAAAAGGTCAAAGGACTTTTTTTACATTTCGTGAGTCTCAATTTCCATATTACGTCATACCTCGCCTGACAAACTGTATGTGTCTAGAATACGGCGATTCGGGAGAAATAACTACACTTGAGACAAAACAACCGATTTTACCTTTGTGGGTCTCAAGTACAAAGTAGACAAAGCTGTAAGGATTCAAAACTCGGATACTTTTTAAACGCAAAAATTGGGCAGTCACATGTTTCCAAAATGTGATCTAACAATGAAATTAATCTTATTTACTAACAACTAACAACGTACACACAAGAGGAACACTTGAAAGGCTTTCATCCATCCTGTTATTATTTTAATTAATGATTGAAGTTCAGCTCAGAATTAGTACCCTATAATTGAGCTCCACTCATTGGTTTCACAATTAAATTCTTTATTCATTTAGAACAAAGACTTTTGAGTTCGTGTTTACGGAAATATGACGTGAGTGCTTTACTACGAACATTCAATTATGTAATTATTAAAAAAACTACACACAATTTTTACAATGCATCTCGTGTGTTATCCGATTACCAATGAGTACGTAGAAATGAAGCACATAAAGAATGTTGACAATATAAATAACAGGAAATACAATAGCTATGATGATGTGATGATCTTCATGTCAAACATACGGGGCGATTAGACTCAAGGTTAATTTCATGGAATGGACGACTGTGACGGAATAATCTAGCATAAAACATTAAGGAATTATATTTCGTTCAGTAATGATCCTTTGTTTTGTCATCTATGGTAGTACGGATGAAATAAGATATTTATCCAGTAACTTTGAACGATCTTTGATATTTTTTTCCTGCTCATTTCATTCATCTAAAAAAGTTTTTAAATCTCAATGATTTATTTTTTATACTCATAATTCAGATTCAAGATAAATATAGCGGATAGTGAATTCTATTTATAAAAATCCTGTTTTGTTGTTGTGAATGGTTATGATATTTCCATCCCATCCAGATTTTTCAAGGCAGGAGAGAAAGTAGTGAAAGTGGAATCAATAATTCTTTTTTGGTCCACAGAAGAAATAAATATTCATGGCCTCCTCTTCTGTCTTTGTTCTTGTGTAATCGCATCTTTAGTACGACAGTAGACTCATTCAAAATAAATGTACAAACTACAATTTTTATTGTCTCCTGACATGTTGATTGTGTCAAGTGGCCGGGACTTTATCCTTTTTTTCTCAAAAACAGAAAAAGAATTATTTTTAGAACTAAATAAAGTTGAGTGGGATTTTTCTTTCTCTCTCTCCAGTTAAGACAAAGGAGATTGGCAGAGCATTTCGTATCGGAAAAGTAAAAATAGACACACGCACAAAATATCTGTATTTCATCTTCAATTGTTTTAACGAGCACTGGAAACCCAATCCCTCTCCTTGGAGATTTATTCCTGAGCTTTTTTGGTTCTTTTTTATATATTGTATTTTTCTATATCATTTTTTGATCTTTTCTGAGCCGTCACATCATCCTTTGTCTCGCTCCGTCTTCTTGTCATTCGTCATCCTTCTCAGGTGGTGCCACTTTTCACAAGCTCAAGGCTTGCACAACATGTTCACTATGAAGTACACAACACACATCCCTCCCCCTTGCCTAGACATTGTCGAATGAAAAATGTATGATCAGCTGGATATCCAACTTCCATCTTAGAACAGAGGAGAGTCTCCAAAGTCCTCCAAGGAAAAGGGATCCAAAATTTCATTCAATTTTCAAGCTCCCAGTATTCTGTCTGCAAGAGTGTAAGACTTGCAAGAGTAAAGGAAAGGGGGGAACTTAATAAAATCCAAGACATGAGACATGATCCAAATTTCATGAAATTGGCAGGTTCTTCTGGGAAGCTCGTCATTTATTTTTTGAAAAAAAAATGTGACTATGATTTTACTATTTTTATGGGAATTTAATGTGATGAAGGGAAGGATCTGTTTCGGGGAACATAATATATTAACCTCAAATTCGCCACGTGGCGCGTTGACTAATTTAATTTTGTAAGTTGATCTCTGTTTCATCCTGGAAAATGAAGGACGTTAAACTAATTAAATAATTCAGATTGTTGACACAGTTAAAATTAGCTTGTGTTTGTCGTTTGTAATTTAAAACTAAAAAAGAGACTCCTTGAGATTTACATGGAGGCTTGACAAGATGGACACACGTGTGTGTGCGTGTGTGTGGCGATTGTATTCCCTATTATGATGCTATAATTCAAAGTTTTGTTGATGAGATGATCTACCTTAGAATTTAGTTTATAAATATTTGGTCATTAATTATGTTGGTAGTTAACCATAATTGTATTTCTGTCTTGTTTTTTCTTTCCTGTAGCCACTGAAAGTGAATGAGAAAGGTCGGAAATGGCTTTTCGGAAGTCGATTACACCGGAAGGAGGCGGATGGGTCGTGGGCTCCAGTTTGGGCTTTCCTCTTCAGTGACATCATCGTCCTCACGTCCCACACTACCCGGGATCGTGTATTTTTTGTCAAAGAGAATCCCATTAGACTGGAGGACGTTGTGACTCTCCATTTCAATCTGCCACGTAAAAATGGTGAGAGTCTTTTCTCAAAAATGCCCCTTTTACTTTCCCCCTCTCTGCCTCTCTTTACATTCCCGGACATACATTATGTACAGTCTTGTTTACCTTCATTTGATTGCTTAAGGGGAAAAAACTCTATCTATCCACTCTTCTCTTACTCATGTATTTATTACCTCAGTATCTGTAACTCGTATCTTGGGGCTACCCAGGGAAAGTGGAGGGAGAAAGTGACTCCTCCCTTTCTCTCTTAATTTAATGTGATATTGTTTACGAGTATATTTAGAAAATGAACATAATTACGCGAATTCAACTTGCATACGACTTCTGTTCCAAATTTTCTTGAAAATTTCACTTGACAGACTCTCAGCTTTTTATTTTTTGATACACTCGACTACATTGTTCTTGGTATTTTCTCGTGTCCCCCTCGACCACCATTCTGAAAATTTTCTCCTTTTCCAAGTATGCCAGTCGGAAGAGAGTGAAAGCTTTGAGATTGACACGACTGGGTAGAAGATAATTGAAAAAAATACGAATGTACATATGTAAATACGTAGAATAGTACGTAAAAATTAAATGTACTCTGAAAATTTTCGTTTTGTGCCTTCCAAAAAAAGAGGAACAAACAAGTCGGTGCTGAAGTTGTGTAAAATATTTGAGATGTATCAACTTAAATAGAATCTCTTCCATCTTGTATTTATTCCTGTTCAATTCTAACACGAAACATTTCAACTTTTTCAATCTTTTTTCTTACACTCAAATGAACAGCCTTGACTCAATCTTCAGCTGTGGGTAAATAGGACAATGAAAGAAGGAAGAAATGAGAACAGGGAAATCATTCAAAAAACTGAAATGAAATGAAAATGTAATTACCAAATATCCTGTATGCGAAAACGGTCAACAATTTTTCTGATATTGATTTTGTTTGACTAAGCAATTTCATTATAGCTATGCAGGAAAAGAAAATTTTCTCTCCACTTTCACCTACCCCATGCAAAAGTGGAGGTGGAGGACCAAAGTTAAACCTGAACTTTGGAAAGGAAGGTACTTCGCAAAGAAAGGTTCTTCGCACTTTAATATTTTTGTCCTTCAACTTTCAAAATTCCATTACAATCCCTGCATTTGTTGACGCAATTTATTTGTTCTTTTGAACGAGTGACATTATTGAGGGATGATGGTGAAAGTGGTTTTGAG
The DNA here is from genome assembly GCA_009870185.1 of Pygmarrhopalites habei. Lineage (NCBI taxonomy): Eukaryota > Metazoa > Arthropoda > Collembola > Symphypleona > Arrhopalitidae > Pygmarrhopalites > Pygmarrhopalites habei. The sequence goes on along the minus strand of WJFB01000272.1, from coordinate 34,391 downwards.
TGAAATGCATTGAGATCTCTCAATTTAAACAGTAAAGACCTTGAATTATTTGAAAATTCTTTGACCCCAGTGTGCAGTATTGAATTAGGAATCCGGAACTTATTCTCAAAAGTTACAAGAAAAATAGTAAACACGAGTTCTGAATCCAAATAACATTTTTGCAAAAAGAGTATTCGGAAGAAAACCTTATTTCTTTTCCATAATAATGTGCAGAGGAATGATTGCCATTTTGTTACTCTCAATATTTGACTATTTTAAAAATGTGTCTTTTTTCCAGAAAACGAATTTAGACTGCTATTTGGATCAACAGGTTCCATGCCCACAGGTAAGCGCCACTGTTTGTGAATTGTGAATCAAATTTCATTCACTGAAAGAGCCATCATGCATAGGACTTGATTCTTGTTTGGTCATGCATTAATGTGAATTTATTTATATTGTATTAAACAGGGAGATTTGATGGGAAAAAATGGTATGATACACACAACTTTAATTTAATTTGCTTTGGCATATAACAAATATTTTTGTTGTTGTGACACACACGCTAACCACAATCATACTGCACAAACTGACACCTGATTGACATTTTTCATGACACACGCGTAAAATAACACATGATTGAGGAATTTATCTTATTATTATTGTTGTTGTTGTTGTGATGAATTTTTGAAGGTTACCAATTTATCGTCGGCCAAAATCAAACCAAGTTATTTTAAGGACTCCCAATCTCCATCTAAAAAGTATTTGGAAGTTACTCCTACAAAGACAAATGTAAGTGAATTTTAAATTCTAATATTTGGACAGTCAAGATAATTATTTACTTAAGGAATTTCATTTATTTTAGATAGAAAATGCATTGTTTTCAAACTAGCATTTCAATTAAAATTATGAGGAAGTAAAAGTTTTCATGGTATCCACAGTCGCCTATAGAATACAATAGATCAATGACCTTTGTTTAAGAATTAAGTACATTCAACCTCCGGAAGTCTCTAATTCTTTTCTCCCAAAAAAATAGAATAACATTTGACTGAAAAAGAATGAGATTTTCTTTAACAAATGTATCATGCATCTCTTGCATGCTTCCATCCTCCCGGAAATTTATTATCAGAATTTCTCCACTGAAATTCCTTTTGTGACTGTAAAAGAATTTAATGACGTTATAATATCCTTATGACTTGTTGACATGCACTACTCCCCTCCCTCCTCCATCCATCCTGATCCTTTAAAATGTTACGACTTTTTATGTTTCAACTCTGCCTCTCTAACAAACCGAAGTGTATCTTTTTGTAGGCTATAATAAAGAATTGAATTGAATCTCTCTTTCACTCTTTCCTTTCACGTGTTCGTTGAGTGTTGCTCTGGAATCGCTGTACTCATATCACGACTCTTAGAAACTTTTTAAAAAATTGAGCATTATTAAATATTAGAAAAAAATACCAAATATTTTTTTGCATGATTCCCTTTAAAAGTTTTTGACGGTCGTTGCTGGAGTGCAAACTCCAATTTAATTTTCTCCCCTTATCAAATGATGAAGGAAAAACTTGAACAAAACAAGTACACACACACACACGAGTTGGAAAAAGAGTAAATTGCCCCTTCACAAAAGTTGGTTACAATCATGACTTTAAAGCCTGGCTGCATCGTGCTCATCATGTTATTATTATGTTTCAATAAGAATTTTCTCAGTGGTTGTCTTCCATGTATATTTCCTCTCCAATGGATGCCTGCTTGGTTTATTAAACACTCAAGGGCGTCCTGACGCAAGGGTGAAAGCGAGAGAGAAAGTTCAAGAGCATTTTCCATTGAATGTCTAAAGTAATTTACAAGCATGATGTACTCCTTTCCAAATATTGGTTTTACCCTCCTCTACCATATGCTAATGGACTTGAGAAAACTCCCCGATAAAATTAAACTAGAAGAGCTATCAATACCCAGTATTGTACTCTCTAATTTAATAATTATCTCGAGAGTATTGACTCGTGATTTTTAGTCTATAGGGTGAAAGTGATTTTAAAAAAATAGAAAGGCATAATAGATTTTACAAAGGTATGATTTCAAAATTGGTATTTTAATACAAAAAAAATTGACTCCCACTTCTTTTTCTTCTTTTTTCCCCACAGAATCACACTGAATACAAGACTTTCAAAATCCTCCTCCTCAAATTTCTCCATTTCAGAATTTTGTGAAAAATTCCCTGAAACTGAGGGACAAGGACGGAGTCGTGAAGAAAAAATTGATGAGGAACCAGAAGATGAGGGTGAAACAGGAAATAGTTCCACATCATCATCAGACACAACAACGACAAGTAGTAAACCAGTATCGACAATATTTTCGGGCTTAGAATTCACTCCTCTAATAGATCGTAAAGATTTGTCCACCTCATCCTCTTCTGATCAAACAAAAGATTCAATAAAATCGAGTGCTGGAGGAGGGAAACAGGCAAAGGGATACACAAGTTTAAAATCAATAAAAGAATTTCACCCAGGAAAGATCATAGAAGAGGAAATTGAAAAGAATTCCCCCGATCCATCCACAGGAGAATCCAAAGGGAAATCCGATGATATGGTAAACAGCCGGGTAACCAGCGTGGCAACTCAAGAGATTGCAAAAACTGTGGTCACCACAGAATCTCCCACTCCCTCCTCCTCCTCCTCCTCTGTACCCATCCCCGCAAAACGTAGTTCACAGAATCGTATTGTGCAAGTACCTGACCTTGTTGGTGAAAGTGGAGGAGGAGGAAAGGTCGTTGGCACTCCGGAAAAGTCCAAGGCCAGTTCTACTGTTGATGTTTCTCCTGTCATTGATGTTAGGCAAAATCCGGCTGTCATCCCATCACCTCGTGCTTCATTAGCCACAAGCATCAAATCAGGGGATTGTGTGGTGGTGAGTTCCGGACCACCACACACAAACGCACCGTTCCACCACACACCGTCCAATGAGGACTCAGGTGTTAACTCTTCTTTAATTAATAGGCCAAGTTCAACACCTTCAACTGACAAAGCAGGTGGAGAGGCAATTCCGTACAACAAACAACTACCACCATCATCTTTACCACCGCTTGACTTGACATCAAACGACTCTTTACTACAAGGAAGTGCTAAAAATAATAAATCCAGCTTTGCTCCTCCATCTGGAAATGATGTGAAAGATTGTATTAGAATGACCAACCTTGAACAAGAACCGAGTGTGAGTAGTAGGGAGAGAGAGAGGATGGTACAAAAACCAGTGGAGATGCTTGTCAGTCCATCGGAGGGCTCTCCACTCCGATCATATTTGAATCGGCGAAATAGTAACTCGAAATCTGTGGTTACAGAAGAAGGAGAGAGAGGAAGATCAGTCACCCCATTCTCCTCCTCATCCAATAATAATAATAACAATGAGAGTATATATGATCTCAATCATCAAAATATGAAAGCGGACACAAAATGTGATTGCCAAGTTGGAGAGATAGCTTCTTCTTCTTCCTCCTCCTCTGCACTCCACAATAGCAAGGAATGGCTCGTCCGAAAACCTAATCAAAATTCCAGAGAGATTAATCCCAGGCAGCAACATGAAGCAGGGCAATTAGAGAGTTTGACGACCTCAACTTTTTGTGATAATAAATGTTCAAATGGGGATGAGAGCAATATGACGAGTGGTGGGGGTGATGGAATGACGACGGTCATCAAGGGCAACAAACTATCAATGACGGGTAAACACACGACAGCCACTGAGACAATGACAACGACGACGATGACGACTGGTGCCAAGTTTTCAAGTCAGCAACAAAATCCAAAATTTAATAAGAGTGGGGATAATTTGACAGGAGGGATGCTGGAGAATAACAGTTGGAAATCGACTCCCTCATCCCCGCCTTCATCGACTGGTGTCCTAGTGAGTAATAAGATACTGAAAGGTGATATGCCTGGACCAAAAATAATGACAAATGCCATCCTCAAAAATCGCCAGCAAGAAGTGATGGCAGCAGTGACAGCAGCTGCCATGTCTGCCTCAGGTGCTGACAAATTCAGTACAAGTTGTGGAGAATTTATTGCTGGGAAAATGTCACCTTTAACAACTACCCGGATCGGAGTGATGGGTGAGTCTGAAAAACCCTCTACTAGTCAACACCATTCTGTGTCAATTAATGAAGGGGCTAATAAGGGACATCCACCAGTCAGAAATGGACTGGCCCCTTCTAAATATGAACAACAACGTTGTTGCTCAGCAAATAACAACAACAATGGGACAACTGACCCTTCCAGTGACAACGGGAATAGTGGTAGTAATAGTTGTGCCAAGGGTACAGTCTACACTAACTCTCCAATTGTGAGTGGATTCGGTTCGGATAGGTCAAGACGACGACTACTCTATGATTACAAAGTTCGGAGAGATTATCCAGAACTTTTTGGGATTACTCCGAGAGATCGAAGGTCATTCATTAAAATGCTGGGTGAGAAACATGTAGATAGTGAGAATCCCCTGGTGACCCCATACTACTACCACACACGCCTCTCTCCACTCCCTCAGTTAAAAAATCCGGGGACAAAAAACGGGGTGAAGAGTGACAATTCCATTGTCACTGTGAGTGGGAGTGAAGGGAATGACAAGTCTAAAGAGACAACGACAGGAATCGGCTCTGCCCTAGGAAATGTCAATAATAATAACATGAGTGGAAAAAACGGGTATCGAAATAGGCTCCAACATATTCGGTCACTGGATGATGACGAAGATGATGCAAGTACGAGTACGGGAAGTATACATGTGAACAGACGGTCCAAAATTAATCCTAGTAGTCAGAAAGTTGAGGGTGGGAGTTGTGGAAGGAGGGATGATGACTCAGATGGTAGTGAAAGTGGAGGAGATCGTGTCCGTGACTTAATAGAGAGAGGGGATGACACACACCGACGTCGAAGAAGTCCTGAGGAGTCCTCATCAAATGATTCGGGGATATCAGAAGAGATGCTCATCCTGACAGACCAAACTAAAATGATTTCATCTTCAACAACCGAAGCATCAGAGGACATGAATACAAGTGAAAGTGACCCAGGGAAACCACATCGTTTTCCATCTCCATCCCCATCATATGATCCTCATGTTGATCAGAGTGTCGTGACGTCCACCACCACGTCATCCACATCAAAAGTCAAAGAGACTGAGGTAATTACTTCACCAATTAATTTGACTAAATGTGCTTCTCCTCCTTCTTCCACCATGATTTCTGTTACGACAATGACGACTTCGACGACTAGTTGTCCCCCTGCTAAATGTAATAATGTCTTGATGAAAAATAGTCATAATGTATGTGGTGAGCCTAGAGTCTCAAGAAAAGATTTGATGATGACAGACAAGAGTAGTCACGTAGCTACTACTCCACCCAGTCCTACTACTCGTACTACAAATTCTTCTGTATCTTCGTCTAGTATTTCTACTACTAATGATAGTGCAAAATCTAATGCATGTAACAATAAGAATGTGGGTAGTAGTGGTGCTACCCAGTCAGTCCCCACTGTACACAATCCTCCTCCACAAGTACCTAAATTCACATCAGACACAAAAAATACAACAGCTTATGCTTTGAACGATACTCATTGTCAGGATAATGTAATTGATGATAATGATGATGATGATGGTGGTGGAACATCCGCCTCTACCACTACGACTACTACCACTACCACTACGAAATCAAATACAAATGCAAATACATCACAGTTGAGTCCTAGCCATGTCAATTCTAAGATGTCTCATGTCTGTTTTCTCGAAGGAGAGACGACACACCATGATGGAGGGATGGAGACGATGGTGGAATTGACCAAAGCGGACAAAGCTACCACAACCGAGGATGATGACTACATGGATTTTACTTGGCTCTCAAGACTCCCAGAAAAATCTTACCGTTCACTCATGGCTGAACGACGTGAAGTCTTCTTCCTCGCCAACAACAACAACAACAATCAAAGTCCACATCATAGTCCCTATCATCCTGCATCACATTATCAACATCATCCTTCTCCTCACTCACCCTACTACCAACATCGGTTTCATTCTAATTCTTCTACCATCACAGCACTCACATCCTCATCTCAAGCCTCTTCTTTCTCATCCGCCGTCATGCCGCCCAGTGCCGAACCGGTCCTTGTAAAAATCTTTCAAGGAGGGACCCTTCATACCACAACAGCAACAGCCGAGACACAGTCCAGTCCTAAACTTAATTCAATGAGTTGTGAACGTGTCATGTACACGAGGCTGGAACAGGAGAAAATGGCAAGGGTGGAGAGAGTCGAGTCTTCTGATGACTCAACTTCTTCCTCATCCGATGTCGCTTCTGCATCTCCGGCTGCTGAGAATGGTACTTTTTAAACATTTCTTTTCCCCATTTTATCCAATTGTTGGGTCATACAAAAATATTTAAAATTCTCGTGTGTAGGTACAACTGACCCGTCCTGGTCCTCCTCCAGCTCCTCTTCCTTGGCTGGCTACTCAAGCTCAATTTTGAAGGAAGAACAACAGCCTTGTTCCACCTCCACTCTCAATGGAGGTGGAATTCAACATTGTTCCTCCTCCTCAAGTAATGCAATAATGAACAGTCCACCCTCCTCCAACTCCCACTCCCACTCCCATTCCTTGACTAATGGTTACTATGGAGGGAAAAGTATGTTAGTCAGTTCGTTCCTGGATAATCGCTCAAAACCTGAAATTGTCGTGACAAAAGATTCACCCGAAACACCCAAAAATGGTTACGCCCACTCTGTCCACTCTGAAGAAGACAAGGAAGATGATGAGGATGAACCCACTCACTGCTCCGGCATGTCCAATGGTCATGAGTCTAAAAGTCGGAGTAGTGGGAAGAGTGAGTTTCTCAGAGTAGAGTCCAATGACTCCACTGCTGAGAATTATGGAGATGATGATGACTACAATTTTGATGACGATGATGAGGATCTGTCTCATTGTAGCGTCGCCACCATGAATCGCTATGGAACTTTTGAAAGTCTAGAGAAAATTGAGAGTGAGGATACACTTGGGAATCTTCCCGAGTTTACAAGGAATATGCCCCGATCCAAGGCACGCTTCACTTTTGATGATGATGATGATGACGATGATGAGGATCTATTTGAGGAGGATTTTGAGTCTGATTTCAACTTTAGATTCCCAACTCAAATCCAAGACAACACTTACAGTAAGCAAAGTACATAAAGATTTCTCTTTCTTCTCTCTCTGTCCATCTTTTTTTCTTTTCTTTAACTTTCTTTTTAAAAACACTGCATATGAAAAGAAAACTTTTCAAGTACCTCCTCGTAATAACTTGACCTTTTATTCAATATACTTCAGTTTACACAACTATTTATTAACTCATTTCACTCGATTTAATCTTCCAAGAGACTAAATTGAACTCCTTTGAAAGTCTCACTAGTACTTGAGTTTTATAGAGGGCTTCTTTAATTTTTCAAGATTATTCCAGAATACAAACTAAATTAAAATATTGTTTATCCTAATTTTGCACTTCACATACAAGGTCTAGAGGAAGGGAAATCAATCTAGATATTTACACTATTCACAACTTTCTCTAGAAATTTTTAGTGTAAACCTGAAGATTAAAAATAAAACTAAAAAGTAAACGTTTTCTCTTTATCCCATCCTCAATTTTACTTTGCTTTCTTCCTTCCACACATGCATATCTGGATGCAATATTTCCTTTTAATTTTCCAAATGAACTTCCAAATATCCGAGGCACCTAAAACTGATTTTTAAAGTCTCAAAATTCCCCTGAATTCCCAGAATCTTTTTCCAAATATTTACTCTACTTTTTCAAGGTTTTTTCTACCAAACTAATTATTTTTGTAAAGTAACCTTCAACTTTTTTTTAACAATTGTCCAAAGGACACATACAAAATGGAAACCCACATGATTGAAAACTTGTATGTTCTCCACAATATTACACATATTGTAATATGAACTCACAAGTTGCACAGACTTTATCCAGAAATCCCACACAATCTCACAAGGTAAAATGATGATGATTTCGTAGATAAAATATCGGATTTCCAACAACAGAGCATTCACATCCTGCAATACATATTATTTTGAGAAAAATGCATTAGCACATGGATTCCCAATTATTTTCACATTATCTGCACTTTCATTTTATTGGAAACCAATGGTTTTCAGAAATCCAATCGAAAACTGAGTGGTTGTGTAAATATTTCATAGTAAATTCTCTCTTTACAATTTTTTTCCATCCAGGTGTCTCTAGACTGGGCCCTTTGCCTCCACTCCTAGAAGAGGACTATGAGGATGACATGTACGAGGAACACCGAGAGCCTTCACCAAGTAATTCAAGTGGTGAAAGTCGATCCCCCCATAATCAAATCCACCAGGTATGTGAGAAAGTTAGCACTGAATGTTAAGTTTTCCTTGTCTCTCTCTGTGCGTACTTTCCCCTTGTCACCAATTGCCCAACCATTTTTCTGAACATTTCATTTTCATGTAAATGTCTTATAACCTTATACTGTAGAAGCTCAATCAAAAGCCCCTTCGCTTTTAAAATAAAAATACCCTGCGTTTTTTCAAACATCTAGATCAAATTCCTTTGGATTCAATTTTTGTGCATGATAAAATACACACAAAGTAGAAACTATAAAGTATTTTTGAGCGTTAGTTTAATTGTCCCTTTATTGGTGTAGTCAAAATGTAATAGCCGGATTTTGGAATCCGCAATTGAGCTTGTACGGTAGACGGGAGAAAGTGACTTTGTCTTTTTCCCTGGCTGCATGTTCGCTGTTGTTGGATGCATGAGATGTAATTCTGTTTATTGTGTGTATTTGTCCCGTAGTGTGTGTGTTAGGTAGTGGAGTGACATGACTTACTTTCCCCCCACGTCCTTCTCTTTTTCTCTTGATTCCCCAAAGGCAGGTGTGAGAGGGAATGACAACAGTTTTCTCCTGGCTCGGATTGCCACCATGTACGCTCGTAGTTCCATCAGCCCACTCAAGATCTTCCGTGACCTATGGCTCAAGAAAAGGTACTCATTCTATTCTTTCTCCTTCCTCCATTACTTTTGTTTTTGACCATTCTCACACTCTTCCTTGTTCGTGTTTTTACATCTCTTGGGAGGATGGCGTGGAGGGATCACTTTTTAGCCTCAATCCTCCTCCACCTCCATCCAATCCTCCATCAGGTGGGCAGGGTAGAAAGAAAGCGAGTAAACGAATTACTCCTTTCTACTCTATTCTTAGACCACTAATCCATTCCAATGTACTAAGGGTTCATCTATTTAAAGACGTCAACGGACTTTATTTTTTGTTTTACTCCCTCTCACTCTCTCCCTCTCTCCGAGGAATGAGAATTAGACGTACACATCATTTATTTTTCTGACAACCTACTCTTTGGCTTCTTTTAACTCTTAATTTACTCTTCTCACTTACTACACTCAACTGCACTCCGTCCTGTGCGTAAGGGAAGAGTTGTAGGTGGCATGTTTAGTGCTCATGTAAGGTAAATTTGTTATTTCACCGACAAAAAAAGAGAACCTGGAAATAGGGATAGGGAGGAAGTCTGCGAGAGAAATCGGACGTCAAGTGACTTGCTGTGTAGCAAGGGAGATGGTGTTTTTGAGTCAAATGTAAAATTTAGTTATAGTATCACTCTCCCCACTCCACAGACATGTTAGTTATGTAGTTAGTTAGTATGTTGACAAGTTACTTTTGACTAAGGTCAGGGAGGGAAGGAGAGATCGTCATGTCAGGGGATTGGCTTAAACTGTAGCATTCAATCTCTCTCTCATTCTCCAAGCTCCATGGTGAATCCTGAATGGCACACACAAAGCCAAATATTTCTACATCTTTTCTATGGAGCAAAGAGCGCATTTCTCATGTGGTAAATTGTGTGTGTGTGTGTGAAGAAGAAGAAGAGCTGCCATATAAATGTTCCGTTGAAGGGTTAGATAAAATCTGATGAATGTAGGGTAGTTACGTAACGACGGTGTGTTAAAATGTGTATTATACAATATTTACACTTTGATGAAAATTCTGAGAAACCTTGTAGCCTCTGTAGTCGTCTCAAGGTATAGTGTAAATTCACTCTTTGTACAAATGTATGTACAAAGAAAGGGAGACATTGTAATGTACCGAATCCTCTAAGGAAATGAAGCTATTCGGCCTTTGGCATAGGACTTTGGAATTATGGGAGGGAAGGATCAAGAACAGAATTGAGAGTCAAGGCGGAGAAAGCAATTATTTAACAAAGCCACTCACTCTCTATCTCCCTCTCTCCTTGTCTTCAGACTTGTACTTGTGTGTGTACTGTCTCACCACACACACATCTTGTTCATTAGTTCCTCTCAGACAAGCCAACACGGGTGTGCATTAAGTTAATGTGACATCCATGTGAGACGCCAATGAGCACGAGAAATTTTCATCTCGTTCCCATTCCCCCTTTCTCAACTCACATACTGTACCAAGGTGCACTATGTACGAATTTGTAACAACATCATCATTACACACACTGTACAAATGTACGGGAAAGTAGTGAAACAAAGAGCTGCTCCTCCAAAGAATTTACTTCTTTGGAGGTAATTTACTTTATTTTTGAGTAACCAAATCCATTTATTTACATTTACCGCATTTCATCCTTTATGTCCATCAAACTTTATGTACGTGCATTTGTTGTAATGCAAAGTGCTATACAGTACAAAGTTCCTACAGTCCAAATAGTACAAAGTACGTAAATGTATGCGTCGAAATGTTGGCGATAAAATTACGTAGAATTAACTTGTTGATGGGCTGTGTGTGTGCGTGTGTTCCGAATTTCCCTCAACTGCACACACACAGACAGCAGTTTACTGTACTGTACTGTACAAAGATTGTGTAAGCTTTGGAGCGTGAAAATTTTTTCTCTATCTCCTTTTTTCCGCTCCTCAAACTCTCAGGTTGACGAACTACCCGTAATTGTGTTGACACAAAACTAATTCTACAAAAGAATAGACACTACGCAACTGGAGGATAGAGGGAAAGACCCAGGATCCGGGTTTCTTCACTCCTTCCCTTTTTCTATTCAAATAGTGACATTCATGATGGTAGCGGTGGTGGTGGTGGTACACAATGTGCAGTAGAATGTCATACGATGTGATGGTGTGGTGTGGATAGGGTGTTTGGTCAGCAGAGAAATTAATTTATTACTTAATCTGATTCCGGAGGAGAGGAGAGAAGTAGCATTGTCGACTTTAACCAGTTTGATCCGGTTGGAACTTGTCTCGGTGGACGGAGTATTATATTTCATTGTGCATTGTGTGTCTAGAACTAGTAGTGGTGTGCTGTGCTATGAGCTGTATGGGTACTGCGTAGCTGAATCCTGATTTTCAAAAAGTCAACTCAAATATCTGTAGTATGAGTTAACTTCTCTTTATCTTTCTCCCACACACACACTCACACACACAGCTAGTAAAAAATGATGGAAGGATGTTATTATCCACCCATGTATTATACATAAGTTGGAATATGAATTTAATAAACCTTCCGGTATATAAAATGACGACACAGTGGAGAAAGGAAGGAGAGAAAGGGAGTTTTTGAGAGCGAAGAAATTTTGAAGCATGGAAATGTCACATTGTGATGTGATGTGCTGATAAAAAATAGAATGTAAGGATTTCTATCCTCCTCCATCATCCTCCACTCGATCATCTTTGTACTTGAGTAAGTGTCAACGTCAGCAGGATGAGAAGAGGAAAGGAAAGAAGAGAGAGAGAAAGTGAGGGGACGGAACATGACGTCAGCGATGGAGAGTTGTTTAAAACAGTTAGCATTTGAGGAGAGTATTAGAGTGGCCAAAGGTTTGCTAAATCAGATGTGGGAACAAGAAAATATGCTGATGATGTATATTTTATGTAGAGGAGTGGAGAGGAGAGAAGAGAAGGAGGGGAGGAGAACAGGTGGGCATGAAATTGGGACTGACATTCTACAAAAGTAAATGAAAGAGAGGGGGAAAGAGAAAACCATTCATGAACACGGCTCACAAGCTGTGTTTTAATAATGAGATTTTAGATTTTAGGGAAAGAGAATGGAGGGATAAATACAATAGGTAAAAGAGTGCACACTGATGAACGATTTGGGAATTTACGTCAACGACTCTTCTCTGCTACGCATTTTCATTATGATAAAGTCCTACACACACACACCCAACCCACAACAACACACACAGTTTGATACACAATTTTACTGACACATTCATATTTGGAGTGTCCGCTTCCTCCGTCTACAATATTAATAGAGTGGGGACGACGCTGACCTTTTCAAGGCGATTTGCGTGAGTGTGTGTGTGTTCTCGTGTGTTTGCTTTGAAGAAAGAGAGAGTGTGTATAATGTTTGGGTAATGGAAGTGTGTGAGATTATTTGGAAGTCTAAACTGACTTTTACTGGAATTAACCACTTTTACCCTTTACAACTCCACACCAGTTTGAACTAGACTCAAAGTTAAGGCAACGAATAATTTGTACTATGGTAATTACTTCACAACGTCCTCACTCAAGAGATGCGCTGTAAAAATAATCATTTACTCAAATGTCAAATAAATTCACTGATTTTATACCCTTTCTCTTTCCCTTTATTTTTATAGATACCGCCAGTGGGCCTACAAGGAGTAATGCAGTCTAAGGAAAAAATCGGGCTAACTGAAAAGAAAGCAGGAATGAAGTCTGGAGTCAGAGAACCTTCAAAATGGTAATGGAGGAGGAGAAGGAAGAATTGGCATGAATGAATACTGGAGAAGAGATGCTGTATTCTTTGGACCAAGTTAAATCCGGTTCAGTTAAAGGTCTTACAATAGTGAAAGAGTGTTCAACATTTGTTGTATTTATTATTACTAATCATAATTAGCTCGGAGCGTATGCAAAACACCCCCTCTGTTGTGAAAGGTCTTTCTGTCAACTATAATATTCTCTGTGTGTGTCTCTCTCACTCATTCCATAACCTTTAAAGATTTCTGGGAAGTGAAAGAAAGTTCATATCGAGTCCTTTCTTTATCCTCCTCCTCAAATTATTCCTTTGACAGTCAGAGGAGGACGACAAAGGTTGTGAACGGCAACGGATGTTCTGGATATATAGGGATGGAGGCAAAGAAGTTTGGAAAGATAGAGCAATGAAAATATTCCATACATATATTTTATCACATTTCGTCCAACAAACTGTTGAGACTCAGTTGTAACTAACAGAGGTAGTAGACACTATGAAATTTTGACGGCTTTAATGTGTTGAAATTAGGAGGATAAGGAATGAGAGAGCGGGTAAGCGAACAGGAGTTTATTTGTTCAAGTTTTAGTTTTGGGACTTTGTTTACCTTAACTCCAAATCCGTTCGTTGACTCGCCGACGCTCGACTTGTACGTCCTGTGTCTGCATATGTCGTCTACATATTACATGCTTAGATCCACAAGTTGTAATCTACGTTTAAAGAAAATACCGTATAATTAAGCCATACTCTGCTAATCCCATCTCTCTCTCTCCTTCATCAAAGTCTTTGAAGTCAGACATTTGCAACCGGTAAATCTTTTCTGAAAATTATACAAAAAAATAATTAAAGTGAAAATGCTTTTCTAGAGAAGAGTTGTTTAATTTTTAATCCCGATTTTTGTTTTTCTAAGTAACCCAATTTAATTAGACTTTTTGAGAGTTATTAGCAACAATTAATTGTGCTTGTGACTAGCTTCTTGATTGTGATTTCTATTTATACTTCCTTTTGACATACCTAAATTTACTTTGACGATAATTTTACATGCTCCCTTTTTCTCGCTCTTCCTTTATCTTACCTTTTTTTGAAATCATTCTTCGAAATGTTTGTTGTTTTGCAAATAAATTATGTGCAATTTCTAAAAACATAATGTATGACTTCAATTTGAGGAAAAATTGTGTTAGAGAAACCTTTCCAAAAGTACAATAACATAACATGCAGTTAAATATGTAACATCGGCATAAGGCAGAAGGGAGTAAAGGGCAAGTAGGAGAAAGTAAACAATCTAATTAGTGTTAACTGAGGAAATAACTCGTAATATCTCGAATTATATTTCTCTTGTTGTCACGTTGTATGGTTTATGTATTAATACTATGACAGTGACATGACCTCTCTCTCAAAATCAATAATAAGGTAGAATTTCTTGACTTTTCAATCTGGTTTTCCGGTAAATAAGAAAGTAGATGAACAATCAAAAGTGTCGTAGCCTAGTATTTCCTTTCCCTTTCTCTCTTTCTCTCTCGAGTTCATGAAAGAAAATACTCTTGGGCAATTTCCTTGTCATATAGTATTAGCACATCACAACACACACTGTACTGATAGAGAAGATGCTTTACTGAGTGAAGAAACCCACTTTCCTACGATGTACAAATTTAAGTGAACAGATTAAAGTTAGTGCATCTTTCCTTTCATCAAAATATAAATCACATACGACTCAACTTTCCCAACACTTTTAATTTTATCCTAGAATTTCTCTGAAAATTTTCTAAAAGTTAATCATGAAGTAACGGGGAATTGATTTTCTCAAAGAATCGGTGTCACCTAACACGTGGCTAACTGCACAAGATATGCATATAGTATGAACCACTACTAACCTAACGTACATTCTTCCAACTGAACTGCACACTGCACTTTTTACTCAATATTTCAACTTTGTGGGCGAGAATTTGGAGGGAGTGTATCTCATCAACAAGAGAAAAAATTTGATTCAAATAGGAAATATTTTAGGGAGATTAAATTACTGAGAACTGATCCAACTTGAATTTAAAACTCCAATACTTTTTTTATCCTCTCTCTTTCTCTCTCTTCTGCCCTTTTCATAAAATACATGGGGGCTGAAAATCCGGAAGGGAGTTCTGTTGATTTATACTAACGCTCCACACTCCACATGTTTTCGGTACATGTTTAAGTGTTCATGTACAAACAGTGGGAAGTGTGTTTGTTTTGATGTGGTTGACTAGCTTTGATTATGTGATCATGATCTTGAAACATTTTAGGAGAAAGTAACTGTTTCCTCCTTTAGAAAAAATGAGAAACTTTCCATATTCTACAAACACTGAGTCCGACCAACGTTGTCTTCTTCCTAAAGGTTACGTATTATCTTTCTACTACCATGACTTGCACAACACTCCACACACAGACAAACAGACTTTGAGCTCTTTAATGGATTTCATCACCACCCACATAAAAACAAGAGAGGGAGTAGAGTTTACGGTCAGGGAGAAGCTCTTTATATTGATCTTGTGAATGGGGTTTCTTCATCCTCTCTCTCTCGCTTTTATTAATTAGCTAAAAATATTGGGCCCAAAAGTTTTAGTTGACATTCTTTAAATACCCACAGTCTTTCCGGGGATCTGCACAAAAGTAGTGAATCCCAAATCCCATTTATAGCCATCCATTGTTCATTGTTTGCACTCACCTTGGAGATTTGATATAGTCTGCACTTTCACCAGTGAAAGTGAAAGACTCTCCGTAGTGCATTCTACACTACGTAAGTAGTACATTGTACATATAAAAGTATTGAAATAGAAAGTGAGAGAAAGTGGGAAGGAATTCTATATCTTCCACTTGATAAATGTCTCTATAGGAACACCATACACACAGAATTTTCACTGTGTAAAAGGTCAGAGCCAAATGAAAGTACCTGAACCAGACAAAACGTCCTTTTTTCAAAATTCTCCCAGGCTTTCTAAACAAGGCTAGAGAGAAACAGAGTAAGAAAAGCGAGAAAGAGAAAAGAGAGTCTCTTAAAAGGGTGTTAAAAATATGAGAAAAAAAATTGGAAATGAAGAGCCATACAAAAAAGGAGGATATATCCACAAGACGTACAGTGCATTATAGAATACAGAAACTGTAGTACACATTTACGAAAGGATTGGTGGTTGGATCCAGTCGAGTGTACATTTTACCAATTTTTTTAAAGGTTATATATAAAACTCTCTCTCACACACGCATACTCCTCTCATTGTAGATGACAAAGTCAGAGGAAGCTATACAAGTATTAATATAAAAATTGATTTGTATAGACTCAAGAATAGACTGGGGAGAAGAGTGGAGGAAAAAATCAATTACCTCATATTCCATACAAAACACACACACACACACTCTCTCTTACCCTCCTGACACTCATCTGAAAAATTCAGGTTGTATTTCATAAGAATGTGTAGTTTACTCCATATAGACACGTTGGGGGACAGGAGGAGGGGAGAACGTCAAGGCTGAAAGCTGTTAGTGATAATAATTGAGGAGAGAGTGAAAGGAGGATGCCATGTGAAAGTATAATAAAAATTCAACTGGATTTTTCCTCCTGAAGGCTTTTACTCCAGAATGGAAAGAGAGAAAGTGGAAGGTGAAAGAAGATGCTTTACATTTTCTAATAAATATTTACATGTAGAGAGAAGGAACGAAAAAAAATCCGGAAAACTATTTAGAATAAAATATTGAAGTGGATTAACATTTTTGACCACACACACACAAATCCGATTTAATCTTCTCTCCGGGAAGTCACTATAATGCAGCGTGTGTTGAGAGAAAGCTCCATTAAAATTGCATGAGAGAAAGGGAAAGGTTATTATTTAAAAACTTTTACAAACTCATTACATACATTTTCATTAGCTGTATGTATGTAGGTGAATGCTATGTGTTGATTTTACTTTATTTTTTTCACTTCCGGAGTTCGAATATGATTGTAGTTTAGTGGATTGCGGATGAGAGAAAGGATCTGAGGAAGATTAATGTAATAACAGGGAATTCTAACACGCCCATATTGTGCAATCCTCCATATTCTTTGTTTGTATCTATATGTATGAAGACACACTCACAATACTGAACAGTTCTGAACACACACACACCCTCTAGAGCTGTGTTCATCCCTCAATGCAACTACTCATTTTTTGGTTGACAAGTTAAGAGGAAATCTTCCAGAGATTTCTATGGGAAATAGAAAACTGAGGTAATCCGCGAACTTTCTCTCTCACTCCATGTCTTCTCTCTAAAATGAAGTACACATTGCACATTCAATTCAATCAAAGTGTCATTGACTGACATGAAGGCTTTTTTCCTTTCTTATATTTTTTAAAAAAAGAATAGAAAACCCTAACCTCTCCGACATGGTTCCCAGGAACCTCCAGTATGAGTTGATTACACACACAATCCCGTTCACTCTCTCCGATTTTAGTTGAGAGTCACATCTCACCCAACACACGCTTCTCTCTCTTTTTGCTATGAACTCCCAAAACGTTGTGTCAAAATAAACTAGGAACTGGAGCAAGGAGAAAGGAGGATCAAGTTTTACGTAACTCTCTCGTTTTTTATCTAGCCATACATATATGTATGACGTAATATATTGTTGATGGTGAGAAAGAAGGAGAGGGAGAAAGACTCCGAGTTGATAGGTAGTGGTGTGACGCTTTAGAAATTTTATCATGTTTTGTTTCCGCTTCCCCCTCCTCCCCCATTATTCCCCAATGAAACTTTTTCCCTTTCGTTCTAAACTTTCTCCACTTCTCTACATTCCCTTCTCAAACCGGTAAATCCCGGTTGAGAGAGCGGGTTGGTGGGGAATCCAGATTTTTTTGAAAAGGGTCATGGACTTAAAGTGGGTTATGGTGTAAGGAAATGATTCGTTCCATTTTTTCAGTCTGGAAAAAAACTATTAGTCATGTGCCATCTTATTTTCGAATCCTTTGTTGTAACACCTCAACAACACCTTTGTTTACACCGTATTTATGTCGATAGAATTCGAGTGGATTGTGGTAAAATCCAGACATAGTCTACTGGTCCAAGTTTCAAGTATTTTGACTTGATATTATTTTTTTCGAAAAAATCAAAAAAAAATTCGAGACACACGACACAGACACACACGTAGACACCCACAGGTTCTTATTTGAATAAATATGGCTCATACACAGAAATGGCAGGTCCATTCATGCTACAGTGAGTATTTCTATAGAAAGTCACATTGAAACATGGGGAAATGCTTTGATTTTTCCCTCCGATTACACAGACCGTAAGAGGAAATGTAGCCGATAGAGAAAGTTACTGACTATGTTCAATTCAAGCCACAGTTTGGACCATATGGCGAAAATGGTTTATGACTGACCATAAGATTAGTGTGTGTCTGTGGTTGGTGTGTGTACAGCTGTCACATTGTCATCCTTGTGTCTGTGTGTGTTTCCGTCCGACCCAGTTCTGTCAAAGTCTATAAAATCCCCATAAAAAATTTTTTTGGACGATTCCTCCCCGGAGGAAAATAAAAATGAGCTTAGGCGGCTGGAAATTTTATTACACAGGAGAGTAGAGTGTGTGGGATTTTCTCCTCTTCCTCTACTTCCTCCTCCCCCATCTCCTCATTCGTTCATGGAAATGAACAAATGAACGACAACTGATGGGTTAGAGTCTATGAATGAATGAGGAAAATGTGTATGAAGAAAACCCCAGGCTCTTCCTCCATCCTCTTTTGTTACACCCGACGTGTATAAAAAACGAGAAAGGAAAAAAAGAAAGCTGAGGCTTTCTCTCTAGCTCTTTCTCTTTGTCATAACATTTTCAGGAAGAAAATCGGGTCTGCGGCGTCATTCAACGAAATCATTTTAATCCCTCCAGGCATTTTGAAGGATGAGACTCTCATCATCATCACCATCAAAAGATGAGATGAAGGAGCGTTTCAAATTTCATAACCCCGTTTGAACTCTCACCTGTGTATGTGTGTGTGTACTTGACGACCAGGTTCATTCTCTTCCATGAAGAGCCTGCGACGCACTAGGATGAAAGCGGGGGTGATTATACAGTCATCATCCTCAACTCAATTACATGGAGAGGCTAGGAAGGAAGAAAAATATACTATAAGATCACATGTCAGTCCTTTCGGCTTTGTCCTGTTGTGTTGTCCGTGTCTCAATGAACGAAATTTTATTTACTTTCAAGAGTTGGTCACAGTTAACTCAAGAAAAGTTTGAGGCAGGGAAGGGTTCAACAATAATATGTTTAAAAAATAGTACTGTGCGGAGGAGGAAAAAACTACAAGCTCATTTTATTTGATAAATAGTAATTAAAAATTTTGAGATTTGAATTTTCTATTTATACACCATTCGGTGAAAGTAGTTTTGGAAAAAGTGATTCACAGCATCAGTTCGGTGGGCTTTCTTTCTGAGTTTATTGACCCTCCTTAAATATTGAGGAAGGATTTTGACTAAAAATAAAGTTGGCTGAGGGAGACGCAACATATTTTGACATGGAAGTTCCCTGATCAGTTCCTTTGAGTCGCTGTAACATTGTCCTAGCCGTATTGCTAATTAAAAGGTAAAGTTGAACTTAATAACTACAAAAGAAAGGATGATAATAATGATTTTGAGAGGACCTAGGCAGTCTTCACTACCACTGACCTACGCCGTTCGAAAGTAGTAGAATTGCTACAGAGAGAAAGGTGAGGGAGGGAGAAAATCCTGGAGAGAGAGTAGGTGGATAGGAGTTTACAAATTTCAAAGAAAATTTTCATTGATAGATAATAGATACACACACTGGATCCAATCTCCATGCAAAACACATACGCTAACATACATGTACGTGTTGTAACATGGACTTTTCTCTCTCTTTGATGAAACTTTTTAATTTGATTACAGACAAAACATGACATGGTTCAACATGTAATTAATTTTCTGACAGTTTTATTCTCCTTTGACTGTGATTGCAACACCAACCCCTTCCCTCCTATCCCACTCCATCCTATTCATTTTGAATAACAGTATTTATGAACGAGAATACAAATTACAAGTTGCAAATTGTTGAGACACATAAAAGAGAGTGATAGAGAGAGAGAGAGAGAAAGAGCCGGAAGAAGGTAGGTAAGGGGAAATCCTGAAATGCGTTGCCCTCTCCAGAAATCAGAGAGCATCAAAGTTTTCCAAGAGAGACACAGAGAGAGTGTGTCTAAATTGGAGAAAGCGGAAGAGGAGAAAGTTTTCCTTTTCTATCTTATTTCTTGTTTGAGTGTGACACATTCCTTCTCCTCCTTTTCTTAGTTTTACGACATGGGATCTCCACACTTTTTTCGTTCTATTATTGACTGTCGAAACAATTTATTGATCACAAAAAGAACAAACATGAGGAAACAATAGAAGAGGGAAAAGAGAAAGTTTTTTTTTAAAAAACATGATTTGAATTTCGTTATCACAGAACTAAGTTAAGAGAAAGATTCTTCACGTCCTTCCAAAGAAGGAAACTTCAAATAAATTGACAAATGTACTTTGATCCCTCTCGATCTCTATTTCTGGTAGCACTATAGCCATTTGATGAGGAAATTATTTAAAAATTTCAATTTGAAAAAGGGTCATTGTCCCTGTTGAACTTGCAAGTGGTACCTTCTTTGTGTGAGTGTGTTGTCTCATGAATGGAATGAGAATATCTTCATCCTTCTCACACCCATCCCTGACATGTACTCCACCCTTCCAATGTAAATGGTAATTTCCCTTCCTTCAAATCTTTTTCTTTCTATTCATAGACTAAATTTACACAGCCCACAATCGGGGGATGAACATGGTCATATGCTAATGAGGTTCGGTTAACCAAGAACTCCACACAAAGACAGAAGAGTGGAATTGGAGAGAGACACGAGTTGAGGATATTCCCTGAAAGTCCTTACACGGTCCTTAACTACCATATTCCCACCAATAGCATACTTACCTTCAATTCTTGGAAATGTAAAGGATTTTCAGGAATTGGAAGAGAGGAGATTCTACTTGGCATGTGGAACACACTGTCTTGTATAATCTTCCTTCTTCTGCTTGGAGAAAGTACAGCTTATGAATTCATATAGGGATGCGGTACACAATTAAATTTAACGACCTTCTCCCGGATAATATAAGAATGTTTATTATGGACAATTAAATTAATGTCAATAATCAAAACCACCTCAATCTCCTCTATATCCGAGAATACGAATATTGTAAGACACTCTCCCTTTCTGAAAAACAGAGACAGAGAAAGTGGTCACAATTATTTGGTTGAAAATTTCAACTTGAGATGTAGCTATTTAAATTTTTGGTGAACATTTAAGGTTAACACAAATATTGAGTTAAAAATCTGTTAAAACAATTGTGATTTAAACCTACCGACAACAACAATAGGATTTCTGCTATTGACTAAAAGGCTTTCACCTGGTTGAGTGTGTAATTTTAAATATTTGAAAGTGCGATCCTCCTTCTCGCCCTCTCTCTCTCCCAAGAGAGAATTCAATTTTGCTGACCAGATTTCCCATGCGACAAGCTTTTGAACACATTTCTCTCTCTCTCTTTCGCACA
Organism: Pygmarrhopalites habei; assembly: GCA_009870185.1. Classification (NCBI taxonomy): domain Eukaryota; kingdom Metazoa; phylum Arthropoda; class Collembola; order Symphypleona; family Arrhopalitidae; genus Pygmarrhopalites; species Pygmarrhopalites habei. The sequence continues at coordinate 13,123 of WJFB01000272.1, read as the reverse complement.
CTAATAATGTAATGACTCCATAATTAGTTACGATGCGACCATTAAACCAAAAGATATGAAAGGAGAGAGAGAGAAGAAGAAGAGTTAAAACTTTGTTTATTACACACGTCTCTACATATAATACTTCCATTTGTCTGTGTATAATCCGGTATACAATGAAGAAGCTTTAAAATTATATATCTATATAAAATATATATAAAATCAATATGAAACATATATATATATTATGTAGACTTTTACAATAATTAGCCTTCTGGATATCTTGAACACATGATAAAAACAAATGTACCTACCTAGTCTACATAACTATAGTATATACTAAAATCTACGTTACATCACTAATAGGTAGTCAGTGACCTCATTAGAACAATTAGGGAGGGAAGATGATATTTGCTAGCCTAAAAATATCTTTAACTAATACAATAGACTAATATTGAAAAAAGGAACCTGGAAGAAATAGTGAACCAAGAAAAAGTACTCATTGACAGATATTAAAGAAAAAGTCAGGACAGATTGTACAAGGGATGTGTCCATTTTCTCAGATATTATGGTGAAAATTTTAAAAATGGTATTCAGGGAGAGAGATCAAATTTCAAAAATGGTATTATGATGGAGTTTAGTGTCAAAGTATAAGAACAAAAAAAAATTTTGGTGGAAATTCTACTTATGAATTAAAATCCAACATTAATACAGCAGTACATTTTTATTACTAAAAAAAGATATCCGAAGGATATTTAATATGGTATTGTGTAGTATGTATCGTACTTTATTAGTTTTCAAATTAATTTTTGACTAAATACTATCTGTGTCATTAGTAATGGAGTCATTACTAATATTATTGTGTCATGAATGTAGTTGTTACAGTTAGGATTAGGTAATATAATTTACGAGGTATAAAGAAAATTGTTCTGGATTTTTCTAGATTGTACATAATAAATATATATATATTACACACAAATATATATATCCTAGAATTTAGAATCAAAGAGAAAAAAACTATTGAAATATTTAACTTTTTTCCGAATACTGTAATATAATATATAGTAAATTCATATTTATTATATATTATAGAAAAAAGGAGAGGGAATGAGAAAAAAAATGAAAAAACGTACTTGTGCGTGTACTATTAATTAATAATGGATGTGGAAAAAAAAGAGAAAGTGAATGGAGTGAAAGTAAATGGAGAAAGTGAGAAAAGAGACGGTTAATTTTATTTCTTAAAAAGAAATATATATACAATGAACAAGTCATGATTAATATATTATTGACAACTATTTCAGTATTTAAAAGAAACTACTATATACCATTACTACTAAAATAATAATAATTAAATGATTTGAAAAAAACTATTCTATGAGTGCGTCAAAAAAAACTTACAAGCTTATATGATACCATTATTACTACATAGTTAAAAATATTAATAAAAACATGTGACCTTGACATAGAACGAGGCACAATCCACTCATTTGACATTGTCATTCATTTCTCTTGAAAAACTTTCACTTCGAAATCGAAAGTAAAATAATAAAAACATTCTATTTGAAAGTATTTGAGATTTTACGAAGAGATGAGTATGCTTGCATTCTTTATTTTTCATACTGAAATTATTCTTGCATACTTATTGCGGAATCCACATTTGTTCATAAAATTCAGCCCATACTGTAACATGTAAATAAATATTATCACTTGGGCACATCAGCACCGGAAAAAATTTGCACAAGCATTTCCAGCGATTGCAACACCTTCACAAAAAATGGATGACGAGGGAGGAGTGGGTCGCCGGGAGCTCTGCTGGCTTCCGCCAAAGAAAAAATAAGGAAATTCAGGTCAGTACATTTACGAACAGACAAAATTATCTCTTTTTTCATTACAGCATCCGCACAAGAATCAAAAAACCTTCTTTCGTTAATTAACTTTCACTTTGTGGCGTGTGAGTGAGTGAGTGTGGATCCGATACATGCCTAATTTCCATTTTGTTTGCAAACTGACAAGAGAGGGAGAGAATGAAATGAGGAATATGTCTTGTATTTCTCCTCTCTTGCTTTCTCTTTCTAGCGTAACTTCATTCTTCTGACACTTTACGGGTTAATGACTTTTTGGTGAAAGTCTTTTTTTCTAACCTACCCTAAATGTTCCTCTTTGAACTGACTATTCCCAACTTTTGGGATGGGGGGAAGGGGAGAAACAAACAAGTTGTGGCAGATTATAAAATTATGTGTCTAAAGTTGTCAGACTTTTATAATTAACTAATTTTCCCCAGAGTCACTCACAGAGATGAGAGGCTGTTGAAAGAGCTGAAGAATTGAGAGAGAGAGTCTGTGTATGTGTTGCGTGTATAATTACTTGGTAAGTTCCGCAGGGTGTAAATTCAATTCCTTTCTCCCTCTCTCTCTCCCTCTCTTTTTCTGTCTCCATGTCCCCTTTTTTTAGGCAAAGGAGGAGGAGGAATGGGCTATAGATAGCCGACAGAGTTATTTGTGATGTCGTCCAGCACTTTGGCGGTGGGTTTATTTTAGACAATTGCATTATGACATGAGTCAACTGTATTACCGGCTAGGGGCAAACAATATTATGCCCACGCAGAGCTTTTAAGTGATGTCTCACAATTAAATTATCCCGTACTCTCCCTCACACACATTATGCCATCCTATGCTATGCCTACCTACACATACACACACACACAAGTTGAGGCCGCTCCTAATTTTCTCTTCCCCACAATTCATAATGGTGTAAGTATGGAGGTGTCATTTTGGAGCACTTTAGCTCAAATCTCTTTCTTTCTCTTTGTCTCTCTTTTTCGGCAAAACCCTCCAGAGATGAGGAAATACAAGTGGAACTGGAGCATTGACATTTAAATTTGTACCCTCACAGCCGCACACTCATACATAAACCAGTATACACTAAATTGCTCTTCATGACGTCCCCAGCCGCATCACATTAACGCACATGGTCGACATTATATTCCCGGAAAGTCATCAAATTTTATTATGATTATGGGCTGATATTTTTGAAAAAAATCTTATTTTAAAAATAGGCATGCCACTGTCTTCTGTAGAATAACTTACGTACCTGGTGATCATACCCGGTAATACCCACACATTCAGAAAATGCCTCTAAAGTGGCACAACCACATGTGTAAAATTCTAATTCTGGCTGGAGGAGGAAAATAAGAATTCCAGGTATTACCAAATCTTTGAATTTCCAAAAATTTCCTCAAAAAACCCATTTTTCTCTGTCAAGATTTCCTTTTTTCTTTCCTCAGAAAATTAAAATTGAAGAGGCACGAGGGGCCTTCGTTCTTAAATATAGACCCTCCAAAGTCCTCTTCACAAGGAGAATTTTGGGAAAGGAAAATAAACAAAATTCTCCTGTGGTCCTTTAAAAAAACGATTTAACTTTTATTTTTGTTTTAAACTGTTCTCAAAAATGGCAGCCCTTTCCCATAAATTGCTGTGTGTACTTACATGTGTACCTTTTTTGGCACAGTACAAAATGTTCCTCATTGAGCAGAGTGATGGATCGAAGGTAGATGTACAATGCAAAACATATTATGCTTTCTTTTTTTGTTTTCACTCCTTTTGTGTTTTCTTATTTGCGAGTATTCTCTATTCTACTCTGTAGTCTCGGAGAAAGTTTTTTTTGGGTTTCATTTTCCTTGAATTTTATTTGATTCGGCTGAGTTTCCTTTTGGGTTGGTCCCCAGCTGACGTCACCCAGAGTCATGAGGAAGAAGTATAAAAGCTCATAAATAGTAGAGAGAAAGCGAGGGAAGAGAAAGGAAAAAAAGTTATAGTAGTTTAGATGCTCTATTCAGCACCTCATCTTTGGGGGAGCTTTTTATATTATTATATCGTCGTTTTCTTCTTCCTTCTCACCTTACCCAAACCATCATCCTACTCCCTCCTATTTTTTCTCTTCACTTTTGTCGCACATTTGGTAAAAGGTGAAAATTTGGTACATTTGGAATTTCCTTCATGTGCCATGACTGAGAAGCAGCAGCAGCCGCAGAAAAAGAAGAAGAAAGGCGATGGAGGGAATGGAAATAAAACAGTCCACTGGGAATTTCGAGTCGTCAAGTGTAAATCTTATTTATTGTCAATGATGCATTCTTCTCACTACTGGAATCACCCATCGCACCTTGTAACAAGAGAATTCTCTCTCTTCCCTTCTCCACACAGGCACACACACACTGTACACAACACATTGTTATGAATCTTAGGTTTATTTTTAGAATTTTCAGCTTTTGGTCCAGTTTTTTCTCCCACCACCACAACTTCTCAGTATCCAACCACAAATTTTACGGCCCAAGTTTTTATAGTACTAACATAATTTTCAGGAACAAAATACATAAATACACACACAACCGCAGTGCACGTACAACCACACACACACAAGGATTGTGTGACAGGATACATGGATTTGGGCGGAGAAAAATTGTGCTAAAAATAAGAAATGTCATATATTGATCTTCTCATGCTTTTGCTGGTGTCTTTGTATTACGTATACATTGGAATCAAATCGGAGGGAAGTGAATCCGGATTCCACGGGAGAAAGTATCTGGAAAAATCCAGTTTTTCCCATGTCATTTTAAAAAGGAGGAGGAGGATGATTCGAAGAATAGGGCGATGATGTAAAGGGGTTGATAAAATTTGTAAAATAAGACAAGTCAACATAAGGTTGGAAATGGAAGATGGTTCCTGTGCTTCGTGATGTGATGTGGTGTGTGGCGAGGCGTGATCAAGTACTTTTGATTTCGACTAGAGATAATATTAGGGATGTGGTTGACATTCCTTAAGATCAAAGTGAAAGAGAGGAAATCTTGTCAAAGTTCAGATTCTCCGTAATCTACACATCTCCATTGTTTTTATTTGTAAAAGAGGTTTCGTCTGAATTGAAGAGTCTCCCACGCTCTTTTGTGTGTCTGTTGCTCCATTCCCAGCTCTTGAGTAGGAGAAAGTAGTGAAAGGTAGAAAACTTTCCAGATTTTCCCTACTATTGAAACCCTTGTCAATAGTCATTGATTTTTTTTGTGATGTTGATGGTATGGTGTCTGAGTGTGTTTTGTTTCGATGTTTACATGCCATTCGATTTTTTGTCCTTGAAGTCTTAATTGCTGTCTTTTGTCCCTGTATCTGTCATCATTGTTGTTGTTGTTGTCTAGGGTCAGAGTCTAGGATGAAGGGGATAATATTGGAATTTGAAACTGACCGTGAAAAGCTATTGCGACTTTGAAGAGTACCTTCATTGTCCTCCTCTTCACTCCTTTAATGGTCCATCTAATAGAATGTCACAATTTTTTGAAATTAAATCCATGTGGGTTACTCCCTTTGGTGTGTTGTGTGTTTGTGTGTGTGTACTTACTTTCATGCTTTCTAGTACTGAACTTTTTCGGGGGGTACTCTCTCTTTCTCGTCGAAAACAAAAAAGGGAGAGGAATTTGTATCTATCTATTTATATTGTGTACATTATACATGTACAGACAAGGGAATCAGGTTCCTCTGTCTATCATTGTTTTTCTTTTGACTCTCTGCACCACTGCCTTGTTGTGTACATTTTGTGTCTGTCTTTTCCATTTGAAATTTTAGAGTGCACTCACTCTATTTCAACCAACCTCTTTCGACACTCCTCTTCGTCCTCTTTGACATCCCAGACTGAAAAACTCGAAATGTCATTTCAGTCGATTTTCCCCCTCGTTGTCGTCAGAGAAAATGTAAACTGTTGAAGAAAGATACACAACATACATCATGATGACAATTCTCCATGTTGATGAGTTCCAGTGAAATGTGAATCTATTTTCACTCTTGTACATCTCTTTCTCTTTTCACATCAGAAATCAATGGACTTTTCCCACTTTCTTTCTTCATACTTGTGGCTGGACTTTCAAAGAGTTCCTGGAATTTCTAATGTATCCCATCCTATCCTATTCTCTGTGTGTGTGTCCTTCTGCGTGTGTAAACAAAACACGTGTCATTTAATGTCGGTCACTATTTCTAATTTACATATTTTCACCAAAGACACATACCATACAGATACGTAGTGAGTGTCCATGAAACCAGTTGTTTACTTTTCCAAAAAATATAATTATGCAGAGTTCCCTCGGGGTTCCGTGCTACATGGAAATTAAATGATGAATTCTACACGAAAAAGGACACATGTTCCGTAGTACGAATACAGTGGAAAAAATTAAGTGACATTGTACGAAATGGGGGCACATGTCATTGATGTCATCGAGTAAAAGTTAATAAATCTGATTTTGAAACTTGTCGTTACGTGAGTAGCAGTTGTGCATATTTGTAGAAAAATAAATTAAATGTCTACATGTGGAATGTGGATGAATAAAATAAAATAATAAATTGATATGTGAATGTCAAAATTATCTTTGATTCTTTTTAATGACTCTTTTTATTTGATGATGTATAATTGGACGAATATTAGATCCACACAAAAATTGGTCACATCACATTGTTTCTCTATGGTATGCAAGTATTTACATTTTCTACTTGAATGGACTGTAGGAATAGAATCCAATTAATTGTTCTAATTATGGAATAACCACACAAGAAGATGGTGCACTCTCTTACTGTACCCTGGAGCAGGACTAGGTTTCGTGGAGGAATGTGCTACGCCATTTTAATAATCTCCTCCTCTTCTTCTCATGGTCCTGCCTTTTAAAGTGAAAGCTGAGTTTGCATGGATGTAAGAAGTAGAGTGTATTTGTTTTTAATATCTCAAGATAAATGAGAGAGAGAGAGAGAGCTGCATCTCTGTAACTGTTATTGCTATATTAAACTGATATACTTGAACGATTCAGACAGTATGTTTTAGACGGAGAGAAGTGGGGGGACTGTAGGTACTGAAGACTGTAGTGACTACACGGTTACATGGTTGACTGACTGTATGGGAAGACACCCGGAGTTTAATTATCATAAATAAATTGGTATTCTGGAGAGTGTGGAAGTGAGCCATAAGGAAATGAAGGTTGTTGAATAAATAATAATGAGATTAGAGGACGGGGGAATGTCTGCATACCTTGAGCACACGCACACATGTATCTAATATTATTGCATATCAGTAGAAAGTCATCTAATTTGAGGTCGTCTCTTAGTTTGAAAATCTAAAGTTAAACTCCTTCATTGCTTTGTACATGCATCTTACACTCGCACCCCACGCTCCCTCCCTATAAATAGTATCATAAACTGAGAGAGAGGAGGAGGATTCTGATCCTCTTAACCTTATCCATCCAACTGTAAGAAACAAAGAAGAATTAGAATTGTATGTACACCATATTTGCAAACCGTATTTACCAAAATATCATTCTATTATTCCAAGTTCAAGGCTCATCCTCTCTCTCTCTTTCTTTATCCTCACTTTAATGCAGGGAACAAAATCGGGATGTCTTTGAGTGTCTAATTTAATTTACATTAGTCACAAACAATATGAGACCATTCTCTTAAACCCTCGCTTCGTTTCCAAAATAAATATAGAAATTGTAAATCTGCGTAGGAATTTATGTCTGAAAAATTACAGTATGGCTTATTTGTATCTGGGAGGGAATAGGGAATTAATATTTCCTACACAACTAACTTTGACATTTGTATTTGTCCAATAAAAGCTATTTTGATTACACCAATCCTCATCTATTTATGTCACCTTCCTCATCTCATCCACCATTTGTACATCGTGTTTTCTCTGTACAGTACAAATGAATGTATAATACTTTCATTTGTAAAATGGAGAGAGGGCAGAGTCTTAATCTGAAATAGGAAATATTGCTTCAAGCACACGTTCATTACTAATAGCAGAGAATCTTCATTTTGCATAAATTTAGTAGCTCACAAATAATGACAATATTTTTTTAAAAAATTTCTACCCTCATACTCTGAAAATTCTGGAAAGGTACCTATTTTCTAAAACAATAATGCTGGCTGTGATCTGAGGCAGGGTATTACAAAAGCCCATGCATGCATGCAGTACACAATAAATGGGAAAGCTAGGGAAGCAACAGCAGGAGTAGTTTATGTGGCAAGGTCTATTAACGAACAACAATTTGTCAGGGAAGCCAGGGAATACAAACAAACGAGAGAGAGAAAATTCACTACGGCTTGGAATAGGAAGAGAGAACCAGATGTACATTTAGCGAGACACACACACACAAGGCAGAAAAGCGTATTACGTCACGTTGAGCATATATAAACAGCAAACTACTACACCAGAACGAGAACAAGTGGAGTTTTGTAGTCAATGTAAAAAAGTGGTTCTCTCCCTCCCTTTCTGCCTTGTGTGTTCGTACGTTGAAGCCAAGTATAACATTTGAATGTCCTGCAATTCCCGAATCATGCTTTATCTTAATCAGAGTTCCCAGCACTAAACCCGCCTCACAGTATTCATAGTCTAAGTACGGAAGGAGGAGGAGGAGGAAAGAGCAATATGACTGATACTCGCATCTTATTATTATTACACTACCACCTACTTTGTTCCTTTCTCTCTCTCGCATCCATTTTTTTTCATCTTGTATTTTATGATTGTGTACAATCTCTCTTGCTCCGTTGTGAGAGCAGGATGATTTACTGCCTGAGTCTTCCTTTCCCTCCCTCTTTGTTTCTGTGTGTGCCTTCCCTCTTGGCTTTGTCCAAGGTCAGGCTCTGACATCCCCTCCCTCCGTCTGACAAGACGTCCATCGGGATGGGGGTAGATTAATCCATGCATATTAACCATATGGTTGAACAGACTGATGAATTGCAGGCGAACATCCATGCAATTGGTCAACATCAAACCCAAAATACCCTCCTCTACTTCTCTATCTCTCATTGAACCTCTTCCATTGAGAGAGTTGCAAAAATTTGTACATGGTCAGGGTTTTGAGCACTCAGTGTTTGTGTGTATGTCTGTGTGATGATGGATTAGTGAAAATTGTGAACCCATAGCTTCTCCACAGGAGCTACTGCCAACCACCATCAAAAAATCAGATTGAGACTGAGTGACGGCCTGACAAAATAAATGCTTGAGAAAACAAGTAAATAAAAGAGGGAAGAGGAAGAGGATGAAAAAATAATCATCTTTTCCTCCATAGCTTCTATAGCTGATCCTGTAACTGTAAATTTTTTAAATGTACACACACCTCCATGAACAGATATAAAAGTCACATGTCAAAGGGAAGATGAGTTGATGATGAGAAGGGGAAAAATAAAAAAAGTCAAACTTAAAGTCAAGTTGTTTCACTCACACATTTTCATCCTCATCTTTCTCCTCCTCTTCTCAATATTCTGTAATAGAGGCGGATGGAGCTGCCAAGGAAAATACAATTTTTGTGAGAGCTCAAGTGGAGACTAAAAAGAATATTACACAAACATCCACAGTACACACACACACACACAATGGCTGATGTTTATAATGGCAGCTCCAGCACTATATAATAATGCTCGGTTATTTTAGCCTAAGATAATAAAGAGACTGTCGTTTTATTAACCATTCCTTTGTGTACACACTCTACTCTCTGTCTCCCTTTCAAGCTCATCCTTCTTTGCATTACCCTTGGTGACTCCACTCACTCCACAAACACACACACACAATAATAAGAGAGGGAGAGAGCAGTAGACTTTGTAATATAGGGAGACAGAAGAGAGATTGGAGATAGGATCAACAAAATTTATAGATCTTTTCGTCCTCTCTCCTCCAGTTCACAATACAAAATCTACACAATCTCTGTTTTTGTGTACGGGATTTGAGGGCTAAAGAAAATTTAACCTTCTACATTTACAGAGGATGGAGAAGGGGAGGAGAGGAGAAAGGGGGTAAAAACAACATGACATAATATGCCATTGAGTCTCGAGGGTGAAAGACAACACTTTTTCTTCTTCGTCTTCTTCTTCTTGGTTGGACAATCTTGGGAGGAGGAGAAAGGAGGTTCTCTCCCCCCCTCTCAGATTTCTGGGTGGTGAGACACAAAAGATTTTAATGGCCAACTCCCATGACTATGGCTGTTCCGAAAATTTAAAATGGGTTTCTATGAAGTCAAGTTTTCAGACGGAGGAGTCAAGTGTGAGGCCGTCAAAATGGTCCTGTTTGTTGTGTACATGTGCATTCATTATGGTTTTAAAAGAGTCCAAATTGCAGTCCTCTACAATATACTCAAAAGAGTGTGTGTGTGAGTATGTGAGGGAGAGACAGAGAGTAAGAGGCTCTCCAATTAGGTTTTTGTCGTCGAAAAGGAGAAATCCGGAGAAAGATACTTGAGTCGGAGTGAGGAAAAGCACAAGCGTGACCTTACGGTGGTTGTTGGAACACTCCCGGATCTTACGTCAGTCGGGAGTGTGTCTGGGAGAGGAGAGAGTAAGATGAGAATTAAGACAGAGTGAATGTGGAAGCAGACAGAATGGGAGAGAAGAGATTAGCTAAAGGTTAGACTAGTCAACTGTCAGAAATGAAGCGACTTGGTATTGGTCCATTTAACCATTAAGGCAGTGTCATTATTCTCCATACATGTAAGTACATTGTACTTGTACTATGCTCCGTATATAGACAGGGTAACTCATGCAATCCTAGTCTCTCTCTGTTTCTCTTTTTTGTGTTGTTTGTTGTTGTGGTCTTTTTTTCCGAGATGAAGGCCGTCCAAAGCTTTATGTTGATTTTCTTTTTTTTTTCTCCCTTCCTTCTCTTTTCTCTTTTTCTCCCTTCCTCTCTCTCTCTTTTCTGTGCACTCTCAAGTTCAATGTAAAATTAAATTCTATGGGCTGAGCTGTACCAACTAATGGTAATGGATGAGACCATAAAATAAGAATTATGTTGGTTCAGCTTCTGCTTATACAAGACTCTTCCATGTCTACTAGTATGCAACTTTCCCGAGTAACAGAGCCAAAATCACCTACAATATTAAAAAAACACATGCACACATAACAACAAAGATTTTCTTTAGATGTTTGTCTGTATTACGTATTTCTGTTTTGTCTACTCACTCAAGATGAGGAATGATATGGTATTCGAACATTCTATACGTGCATTATGTATGAAGGGGATGATGCACCTATTTTAATGGAGGAGAACTACACACAACTGTATTTAAATATTTAAGAACAAAACAAGGTATGGTATTTAAATATACAGGAGGGATCATACGGTATTTAAATGTAAGATTCTTTCTTTTACTGGGTATGTATGTGTGAGTCTGTGGAGAATGATACGTTGGTTAAATATACGGATACTACAGTATTCAAATGGACACCGTGACTCTTTAAATTTTACGGTGGTGTCTAGTCTAGTCTGGGAGCATGTCAGCCAAAATTGTAGTTTCCCTTGACATGTGGAAATTCATGAAGAAATCTTTTTCGAAAAGTCGGTCCGTTGATCAGAAAATAATAGAGACGCTGTTTACATCGTACTCAAATCTACATACACACAATATTTAGTTCCTACTCCATTATCCTACTCCTCCTCTTTCAAAATAAATTACTCAAATTCACACACACACTCTCTCAAATTCTACTACACACACGCCAACTCTTTTTCCCTCTCATTCTAAATGCAAGGAATTATTTTTTCTTATGTAAACAAACATGACGAATCAAGTGCAATTTTCCATGTTAATAGCCAAACGACAAAAATATTTTTTACTGTGGCGCCGCTATAGACACACACTATCGTTTTCTCTCTCCTAGAAAAATTGCAGCGTATCTCATATCATTTCCCATGTATCCTTCTCTCTTATTTTTGCAGCGTAAAATTTGGGGAAATGCATGAGTTTTCCCTGTCGTTTTAAAACAACTTTCAAAAATTTGGTCTTCTTGAAGGATATGTAGGATGAATGTTCAAAGAAGTAGAGACAAAATTTTCTCTCCGGATTTTGTGGGGTGTCGAGGATTGGTCTGGAATAAAAAAGAAGGGAAAAGTGAGGACTTTGCATTTCCAATGTCACACTCTGGCTGAGTCTGAGCCGGGAGGCTACAATTCATTGACTAACCTCGACAGCCGAAAGCGGAGTAGAAAAGAAGACAAGAGAAGAGAAGAAGAAAAAAGGAAATGGAATATGTATGGTTTATTTTTACAGATATTTCTTGCAAATGCTTTTAACATCCCAGTAGATTGGCAGATGTGATGTAAATAATGAGTTGAAATTCAGGGAAAAGTGAGTAAACACATTTACATCCGATAGGATCATAATACAAAAGACAGAGAAGGAGAGAGGGGAGAATAGTGAGAATATAAATTTTATTTTCTCCCTCCCACTCTCCACCTTGTCTATAATAACCCACAAGTTTACAGAGAACTGAGAAGTGGATTGTAGAATTCGCATTTTTTTATTGATTTGTTCCCAGAAATTTCCCTATAAATATTTTCGCACGTCTTCCTTTCTTCTTCTCTTGTCTTGCTTTTCTCAAACTGACATCCTCATCAAATTGAGATCTGAGAAGAACCGAACATTTTGTCGTGTATCCGGTGTCTGCACAAACGATTTCAGTTGAGGAGAGAAGGATTTTTTGAGTTGAGGTGTATAATAATAAAATCCTTAATCTGAATTTTCCAGGAATCGGACGCTTCATTCCTATTCGTAGAGAAAGAAGGGAGGAGAGGGAGGAACCCAAAGTTTTTAAATATTTATAAAATATCCCAATTTTCAACGCCACCACCCCTGCCTCCTCAAGGCTAAACGTGAAAAGCTATTAAATAATTTCATGACATTTATCGATTAAATATTGAAAAATATTCTCCCCCTGACTTTAGCTACGCCGTTCAACTACAATATATAGGTTGTAATATTCACTGTACATACATATATAGTGAATATCCGTAGGTTGTTACATGTTCCATTGGAAGGACAACTGGGTCTTTACATTTTGTGCGGTGTGGGCTATGTCAGAAAATGGGAGGTTAGGTCAATTAAAACGTACACTCCTCTCTCCTTTACCATGTTAACACGAGACAACATCCGGATTATGACCTCGGCGGTTTTAATTGAAGAAAAAGTATTATAATTTTGTTGACTTTCGATGGCTTCGCGAATACATGGGAGAGCTAACTTCGTTCACGGTAGGCGCAGAGGGTCACTTTTTTGTAATAAGTAGGGATAAAAATCTGGAGAATCTGAAAATCACAAGCGCTCAAAGGGAAGACACCATTTAATGTATCTACA
>WJFB01000271.1:0-77544 GCA_009870185.1 Pygmarrhopalites habei | reverse complement strand
ACCCCCCATGTCCGCTTTTGGTTGACCTCCCCCCTGCCCTCCCCCTAGGAGCTCCTTAATGGACGTCCCCTAAATCACTCGTCAGGCTCGACTTGCATTTCCTCTTCATCTTGTGTCTCATCCACACCAAATTGCGCTAATTTTTTTCGTAACATTTTTATAGTTGAATTTTTTTGTGTCAACATTTTCTTCATATTTATGTATGTTGCTGTAACTTGAAACTTGTTTTCTAGAGAAAGAGAAAATAGGCAATACTAATTTAGAACATGGATACAATAGGGGAATGATATGATTGACTGTACCTTGTTCAGCCAATTTCTTCTCCAGTTCTTTCTCGGCCAACAGTAAATTAGACTGTACTTGGCGTAATTTGTCTTCACCTGAAAAAAGGGTTGTCATTTCATTAACTACAATATACTACTGAGTACCTTCTTAAGTCACAGACTGTGTAATATGATGTAGTTACGAGTTTCCAAATCTAGCCGAAGTTTTTCTGTCTCTTCCTTTGTCAACTTTCTACTATTTTCCAACTCGAGTTTCATCGTTTCCACTGCTTTTTGGACGTTGTGCATCTCTTCATCTTCTGCAGTAGCTTTTTTCAGTGCTTTTATCTCCTCTAGAGCTTTTTCCAATTCCCTGGAAAGTTTCTCAGTCGCTGATGAATCTGATTTCTCACGACCATCAGAGTCATGTCCGACCTATTTTTCATCATTTCTCATTTGATATAAAGCGCATTTGAAATGAATCATAATGACAATATTGTATACAAAAATGAAGTGACACGGAGACCAACCGTCAATATTTCCAATTCTTGAATTTTCTTCTTGAGAATATCATTTTCAGCTGAAATAGAATGAATATCATCGTAAAATCGTTTCCAAAGCTGCTAGTTTGTTTACTATTTGTAAACAGTGTTTACCTAGAAGTTGTACAACCTCATGTTTTAAAGCTGGAACACAAGATCATAATTAGTTTTAAACTGGAAGGAGTCAGAGTTTTCAATCCGAATACATTTCTTGTACTTATCCAACATTCACTTACCCGTGGCCGCTCCATAATCTTCTATTGGAATCAATTGCTTAGCTTGAGAAACAGTTATGTTCACTTTCTCTGGATTCTTTCTCTGTCTCTCATCATACTCTTTGATCACATTCAATTTTTCTCTGTTGACAAGAAAAAAACATTTGTGACTGATAATCTATCAGTGATAAAGTTTGAAAAGAGAGAAAGTTGTATTCGGACCGGTTCTCCAGTTCTGAAATGTTGGCTGTGAGAGTCAAATGCCATTCCTCAGCCTGCCTTTTGTATAATATTAAAGAAAGTGAAAATTTTCAGAAAATGACACACAAACTTGTCTTTATTATGAATGACCTTTCAGTTATAAAGCTAACCTCAGTAGTTGTTGTATCAACAACACATTAGTGTGGACTGCATCAATGAATTCTGTTTTTGCTTCATCCAAAACGATGTCTTGTAAATCTTGGACCAGTTTCAACACTTCGTCTCCGTTATAAGTTTCATCATTACGAATTCTATTTCAAATTAAAATTAATGAACCACTATCGAAGTACAAACAGATTTAGTTGTAGGAGAATATTACTTGTAATTGAGCAAATTTGTAAAACAGTGATCAATAGACTTTATTCTCTGAATTTGTTGGTAGCGTGAAAGCGAGAGAAAGTCTGAAATTAGGTCTGCATGAACTTCATTTAAATTCAACTCGGTTGCCTATAAATAATTAAAATCAGGCTATTGGTTTGTACATATTGTAAAAGGGAAAGTGTTTTGTTTTCAAAAAAAATTGTGATTATTACCATCTTTGTGTGTAGAGGATTTTTAAAATCACAGGTAAACTTTTTGATTACAACTACCACTACCACAATTTCACAGTCAGGATCTTCTAACTCACGATCTTCCTTTGATACAAGGGAGTATCATGATATGCTTCCTTTCACCAGGAATCATGATCCTACATATTACTTTCTCGTTTCCAAGAGCCGTTGTTTAGATAAACAATGTCGTTTCTAAGCATGGATCTTATCTGATCCGGTGAAAGCGACAGAATCAACATTGAGCCGGTGGTCATACTGCGTCAACTTCTGTGTAGAAAAATCGAATATATTTGGTACTACACAACCAACTAAGGCATGAGAGGCTAAACCTGTGGAATCCCTACTTTCTCCACAAACTTTTACGACATGCTAAATGAATCTAACAAAAATTATTCACGAGATAGTAAACGTATTAGTGAATGGATTCCAATAATACACAAAATGTCGTTTATTTATCTTCTTTCGTATCACAAATATCCTCAGGACGTAGACAAAAAACGTATGTTAATAATAAATGAGCTAACTCAGAAAACTCACATTATATCCAGTAATAAAGCTATGAATTATTATCCTCATTTACCAAAACATTTTGGTTAATAATAGGACACATACTCCAATGGAAAATGTTATTAGTCATCACAGAAAAGACTAGTAAGATTGTACTCGTAAGTTATTGACATTTTATCTCTTGGGCTGTTTGTAATGGATCTCCAGACTTTGACACGTAACGGGAATAAATCAATAAGTCCCTCTGGGGTGGACTTGATGCTCCTTTATTTCCTCGCTGGACGTAATTTCGATAGACATCTCGGGAAAACTATAAAAGGATAAAATGTCATATTATATTTCATCCTATTTAATACAAAAATCATTTGTTCATGTATGTTTTAGAGAGAAGAATATTAGATTTAGTACGTACTCTTGAGACTGTTGGTGGAGTCACTTTATAAGCACTATCTTTGGAGAATCCACTCAGTTGTATCACAGGTACATTTGTTTTTCCAGGACTACTTGTTGGAAGTTGTTGGAAATTGACAAATCTATGAAATGGTAGAGTACGTCAATAAAATTGCCTTCTACAATTATAATGAATAAAATTTATATTATCACATAATGTGAAGGTACCTTTTGTAAAGAAGAATGTCAGATTTTCGAGGAGATTTCAGTTCAACTCCATAAGATTCTTTCATGGTGCAAAATATTTTAGAGAATACAAGTCCTCCATGTTGCATTCGTCCTCCACTAATTTGACTCACGTAATTTCCGCTCGTCATACTAGAAGTCATTTCTTCACTGCTTGAATAATCTGTGTCCGAGCTATAAAGTCAGATTGACAAAATTATTATGGTAGGAAATCTAATAGTCATATTGATTGATGGATTGAAGTAAAATTTGACGTAAACCTGGTAGAAGTTTGACTACTTGCAGAACTGAGGCCCATTATCGAAGGATTTTTTAAGGAAATTATTTTGTTTGCCTTTTTATTATTAATTTCTTCTTGTCGTTTCCCTGGGCGGATACGAACGGAAAATGGACTATAGTCGGTCGTAAAATTTGGCATAAAATCTCTAACGGAATGAGCAATCTTGAAAGCAAAGATATCTTGTAATGGAATGAAATACATGGGTCTGTAAAAATCGGAAAAACAATCAATTCCTTCTGAATCCTCAAATGGGAGTACTATACAAGTTTTCTCCATCTCATGGGAAGAATATGGAAGAGCGTCCAGCACGGCATCCGAGTACCATTGGGTTAGTCTGAAAAATTGACAAGAATTGTCAATTACTTTATCCCATCGGCCCTCCATATAATATGACATGTTGGAAATTATTTTTTGAAAAATAATGACTAGGAAACTCACGGACGGAGTGAAGCTTTTGGTTGATTTTCAAATCTACATAAAGGTTTTAGATGTAAAAATGCATCACTTTCTAATGTCCACAGTGGCCATTGTTCGGTTGCTGGTCGGTGTACTCCCAAAAATAAATTTATAGCATTTTGCTTGTCCGCATCTACACAAGTACATAAAGTTGAATTATGATTATGAAATGTTTTGTTTAAAAATTGACTACACATAGTACAAGTTTCATTATCACCTGAAAATGTATTAGAGTAATAGCGTGAGAGTGTCTGCATGATGTCATTTCCTTCCGAAGTCCAAGGAGCTGTCTTTCTGTATGTATTAATTCTATGTACCAGTTGTGAGCCACCGTACTTAAGAAAATTAAGAAACAAAATTACAAATTGGATAGTGAAGTACTATTGTAGTAGTCTATTGCAAAAATAAAATCAATATGCATTATTACTTGCAATGCTAAAGTATCCCCATGGTCCTCAAACAACACCTCCAGCATTCGAATTGCTGTAAATTTCAAATTAGAAACATAAATTAATGTACACAATGAATCAAAGTGGACGAAATATGTGTGTACATTATTCCAAATGTCCTTACTGTCAGTGTCAAATTCCAGTTCAACATCATCGCTTAAGACACCAAGTGCTCGGAGCTAGAGAAGGAAAAAAATTATATACTATGAAAGTTCAAAATAAATTACGAGTGGCCATAACTATCTTATACAAAATAAAATCCAATTTCCAATGTATGTAAAGTTTTCAAACATACCTGATGAGCTAAAGCACATTTCCCTAAAGCAAATTGAGCAGTATTTGTTCTATCCAAGCAGTCCACACAATTCACTCTGACCAACCCTGTCTGCCTCCTTGCAGCAGCATCAGTGCCCTACATATACGTGATGTTACAATGTGTGTATTGAAAGTTTAATATTTGGCATTTGGATATTTTGTCACTTACATAGGAATACAATGGTCCTTTACTATGGAAAAATCCTGTTTTGCGAAACACTTCTTCTGAAATGCCTGCCAGTTTTGCCATCACATTTTCTTCTTTCCTGTCAAATTTAAAATAATGTGGTGAATAAACTTGAATTCCCACAATGTAATAAAATGGCTATATCAGGAGTAAAAAAACTCACATTTTGTTGGTTCGGGCCATATCAAATCCAACATAACTTATCCGATGCTTTGTTGGTAGGAATTGATTAAGAGTCTTGATTGCGGACACATACTCTTCTGTCAAGGTGCTTTCATGCTTTTTACGCTCTCGCTTCTTGACCAAATTTAGTACAACAACTGAAAAATCATTCAATTCATTACAACTAACATCGCAGAAGGACAAAATATAACAGTTAGTTTTAAACGGTAAATCACTCACCAGGACTCCCGAAACGAGTTAAAAGCTCTCCAAAGTGTTTTCCTGAAAAATATCAACTCAGTGTTACCTCATCTCTATTTATTAAACTTTTGATTTTTTAATGACTGATATTTACCAGCCGTTTCAGCATATGGGTCTGCTAGATCAAGTCCAATAAGGGGTTTTGGAACCATTTTGGAAATGTCTTGACTCCAGTGGACAGGAATAGAACCCCTCATTTGAACAAAAGAGGTGAAATGTCCACGGGTGAAGGAAGAGACACAAGAATCAAAGACAATTTGTTCTGTTTCAACTTCGTTGGCCACATCCCCATCAAAATTAGACCCACGTTTTAAAAAACGAGTACCGGCGTAGAGGGATGATCTTCGTGCAATCAGCGTACAATAAATTGGTTTTCCATAAATGCAAACATTAGACTGTCCAACAAATCCATGTGTCACGGGTAAAATCCAATCATGTCTTAAATTCTTTTGCATTGGCTCCAACAAGTAATTATTCCACACAAACTATGGGATACATAAAGTATTTTAATGATTCTAGTGATATTGAAAAAATATAAACAGATTAATGAGTGCAGAGGAATCACAACTGATGTGATTCTTTCTATTTTACACGCGTCAAATAAAATTTAGTAATCTTTTCAGGACTTACTTTAGGATTAACTTGACTAGTAACACCGTAGCATGTGCTATAATTTTCAAAAAAATGTTATTAAAACAATATTCTCGGCAGATTATTTTTTAAAATTAATGTGATGACGAACTTACTAAGGTTCAAAATCATATGACTTGTATCCAGGAATGAGATGTCTTGGTGGAGAGATATTATACTGTAAACTGTTGGTCAAGTCATAGCTATATCTGAAATATGGCAAAAAATAGGACATGTTTGTCAAAACTGAAAAAATATTAGAGATTACTGTCTATTTAAAAACAAAGTCAATCACACTCACGTAAAATAAAAATTACTGGACAAGTCAATACTCTGAAAAAGTTTCAGATATCGGAGCTCAAGGGGATTTTTCGATGGACCCTCACTTGGTAAATAAATACATGCTGTATCTTCTATTTTATATATTGAATGATATCCAATTGTAGCCACTACACGTCTCTTTGTAATTAGGACAATGTAGTAACCTTCCAGAAACTGAATGAATCCCAGAATACCAAAAGCAGACACTGTAGGAACTAATTTGGATGGATTTCTTGGACAGTTTACACAGGCTATTGTTGATAACAATTCTTTAATTTCCTTCGCATTGTAACTAGCTTGATCTTCTACGAGAACTAATTCCCTTTGTTCTGTTCTGTCAATTTTCAAAATTCCTATAAAAAATTGTAAACAAATAGTCGTTGTCAAAAAAGTGCACTGACGAATTATGTTATTTTATAGACAATTCACAAAAAATAGTTATAAAATTATAAAATGAGTAACTAAGGCTTGAACTTACGAAACATTGTCTCGGTCAAGTTTGACCCAACCAAGTAAAACCTCTGAAAGAGAAACAATCAAATTAGATATAGAATTTCTGTCATTTGAAATATGTCAAATGTAATTGTCAAAAATTCATTTGCTACTTACGTTCTTGGTTTCGTACAAGGCAATTTTTTGAATGGCAATAAAGTACGACCGGAGATTCCCATTTTTGTACGTCGTATTAACAGAGTCCATTGCTAAATGTAAACCTATTTAACTTGGAAAAATAAATTAACTTTAGCCTAATTTTGTATAACCTCCCTCCGTGTGATTTGAATTGTGGGACCTCGAGTATTCAAACTCACCGTACACATCATCAAAATTTGGACAGGTTGTCAAACTTTTCTGAAATTGTAGTTACAGTTGAAGCTGGTTAAATTATTCCAGACATAATGGATAGCTCCCTGTTGGTAAGAAATAATTGAATATTTTATTTTGCTGTAAAAATGTCTTGTATTTCTTATACTTGTAACTGATTTTGTTTCGGTGTTTACATTGTTCATAAATTACAATTCATTTTAATTTTTTGTAACAGGAACCGACTCTCAATATCTTGAAGGGAATGATTATAATGGACAATGATGGCAATCGTATATTGGCTAGATATTTTGATTTGAACAATTTTCCAACAGTGAAGGAACAGAAGGCATTTGAGAAAAATCTTTTCGCCAAAACTCATCGTGCAAATTCGGAAGTCATCATGTTGGACGGATTGACCTGTGTGTACAAAAGCAACGTGGATTTATTTTTCTATGTTATGGGTTCATGCAACGACAATGAGGTATAGTTCATTCCAATTAATGTGTCATCGTTTCCTATATAAATAAATCTAAATTTTATAACTTGTAAATAAGGATTAAACATAACATGTCATTCTTTTGATTATTGTAGTTAATTTTAATGGCTGTCCTTCATTGCCTTTACGACTCTGTGAGTCAGATTTTGAGAAAGAATGTTGAGAAGAGGGTGCTTTTTGAAAATTTAGACATGGTTATGTTGGCCATGGATGAAATTAGTGACGGAGGGTAAGATTTTAAGAATCAAAAATTGTCCTGATATTTATGAGTGTACCTGAAAGGAACACTAATATAAGTATGTGATGTATTTGCAGAATTATCTTGGAAGCAGATCCAAATGCAGTTTGTCAAAGAGTGGCCCTTCGTACAGATGACATTCCAAGTAAGTTGACTTGTTTTAGTTTTTACAACATTATGAAATAACGTTGAGAATGTCGGTCTCTAGTCTCTGCCTGTATTTTGAATAACCCTTTTTCTTCTTTATTCTAATAGTTGGAGAACAAACAGTTGCACAGGTAATTGGGAATTATTATTATGTCGCACAGGTAAAATCTCAGCAGCAAAGTTGTACAGTTTCTACAAAATGTAAGATGCGCCAATAAATTCACCCAAGCTGATAATCTATTTATAGCAGATGCTAATAATATTAGATATATATATTATACAGTTCATCTTAGTCTTTCAACGTTCAGACAAGACATAAAAAGTTATCAACTTGAACAAAATAACAGAGTATTAATACATTTACGGATGCAACAGGAAAAAACAATCTAGGTATACGTAGACTTATCCAATTTCGATGGTTACACTCTCTTCTTTATCACCTATTATGATGAGACTACGGTCATAAAGCAGCTTTTCAACTTCCTGTTGTGTCATTTTAATTTTGACAGTGTTAGAAGACGATGGCTGTTGAAGAATTGGTTCATCCAATAAACGACCTTCTTCTTTTGCTCTAATAATATAGTCATTACGGAATGGAAGACCAATTCTCAGACTGTCCATGACGTCATATGCCTCTCTTGTCATTTGTGCATACATACCCTTGGCTTTTGACATGTCTTTGTAGGCACCACGAAGGAAATTTTTCAATGGTCGTTTCAATTTCCTATTGTTAGTAGTCCAAAGTGTCAGACAATTTGCCTTCGCGAACTCGTGGTTCTGCATGCATAATTATGAAATATTAGACAACAGAATGATTAATTTTTATTATCAGGTAGGGATTTATAGAATGAACTTACTGGATAACGTAGCAGAAAATCTAGAGGACCCTTGCAAGAGTTTCCAGGCTTCTGTTTCTTCTTTTTGTCATCCTCATCATTGTCAGTCTCGGGTTCAGAGTCACCATCTTTGTCAAGTGGGTCTTTCTCATCATCTGACGGATCCGAATCATCTCCTTGTCCTAGAATACTTATGTCATCAAATCCTGACTCTGCATCCTCATCAGTAGGACGGAGAGGAATAGGGATTGAGGGAATGAGTGGTTTCCTTAGTTTGAATTCTGTCGTGACTTCTACTGACATCTTACTCTGTGTGTAGCTACAATATTCTGAGTCGGAATGTCCAAAAATGAAGTTAAAACAATCCTCTCCGAGGGGACAGGTTAGAGGTTTAAGACTCCATGCCATAGTCCATGCCATATAAATTTTGAATTTTCCTAAAAGCAGAAATAATACACTTTATACAGTGTCAACTAATTTGAAAGTTTTTTTAAAAAATACTGGAGCGAGTAGGTATTTATTTCTGGACTTACCAGGAGGACCGTCGGTTGTTAAAGTGATATTATTGAGTGACTGTGAATTCTTCTCTACTGTTGGGTCATCCTCTTCATAAAAAAATTTGCCACCTTCCCAGATGTGTTACCCAATAGAAATAATTGACCTGACTTTTCTATTAAAGTTTTAACTGGGTTGGGTACGAGTGGGATTCGAGAGGCAACACAAAGTCCAGTATTATTTTTATCCAGTTTCCATCTCACGTTTAAATTTTCACCGAGTTTCGAAAATAAACAGCACGTTCGCATGTTTGTTCCCACTGTTTGCTTCAACTGTGTGTGATCTCCGGAGTCAGCATAGTACTCATACTTATCACTGTAAATCAACAAAATATACAGTAGTAAGTACCAGTCAAATAATCAGTACAATAGTACATACATTTACATGAATAATGTTTACCCGATTTTTGATGCAATCTCATTAACTGTCATTTCAACCTCAAAATCTCCATTAAAAACTTCCAAAAGTAGTCTGAGTACTGACAGGTTCGGCTTCGACATAGCTGACACATCTTCACTACACTCATACTCTCTCACGTTTGCCAAAAATGTCTCAAAATTCTCTGTAATATGTGAAAATCATGCACTTGTAAGATATATTACTAAAATAATTTTAATTGTGTGTATGTATATGGAAACATAATTATAATATACCAGGATTAGCCATTGACTCTTTGATGGGGCCTGAATTTTCGTTTAAACATTTCTCCACTTTGGCTTTCAACTTCTGACATTTTGAACTGTTCAATTTCAAAATACTGGGCTGTCTACGCCCTCCTTCAGAACTGTTAAATGCACGATTTCTTTTTCCTGCGTTTACAATACTCCTCACTTTATGTTCATTTTTTGTTTTGTTAAAAAAAGGAAATTCATCCCTAAAAATACATAAACAATAGACAATAATGAAAATCCGCATGATCATGTAAATGGAAAATTGACTCACACAAGTATGATGTAACAATTGTCATAATTTACTTACAAGAGAAACTCTTTAATATCGGTAGACGATGCTTCTTCATTTTCGAATTGAAATAGGGCCAGTCCAAGCAGGCACTGCGCTGTCAATTTTGGTGTAATCCAATTTTTGACCTCCTCCACATTCTCCGGTGATTCTACACGAATTTTCTTCTGTTTCGGTTCCATTGCCGATGGTGATGGTGTCACTTTATATTTTTGTCTTGGCTTTGACTTTGTCATGTCAAAGTCCTCTCCACTAGACTCTGGCTCACTAACGTCCATACTTGACAACTTTTTAATTGTTCAAATTAATGTCAATAACAAAAACTAAACGAGAAAACTAGCTCTGTGGAAAACTGGAAAATTCAAAAACGCGCTTTGTAAAACTTCAACTCAACTGCTCAGATTTTTTGTAATAAAGAGTACTATACAAATATACAATTACACAGTTGCACAGGTTCGTTTACTACATTACATGAAATGTTTATGAATTTTGACACACCGGTATGGTACGCTGATTAATAACAGATGACTAAAAGTTGATTTTTTCTTCTCCTTTTCATAGGTTCTGCAAACAGCTAAAGAACAATTGAAGTGGAGTTTATTGAAATAGAGTTTAGGGAATTCCAAAGAAACTTTTTAAACGGAGTTTCATCTGTTATATACCATATAGCTATACACCACAAAAAGTTTTGTAAATTTACCTGCATCTTGTGTTATTTAAAATAAAAACTACACATTATCTTATTCTACCAAGTACGTAGTTTATATGGGTACACGCATGATTTTTTCCTATAAATATGCAAGCTCACAAAATTGCATAATATTTAACCATTTCAGAATTGATTTGAACTGGCAATGACATATCAAATACCATATGACAGCTAGCATGATACTTGAACTTGTTTTCTGGCACATCCATCACGTATTTATTTTGGGTCAAATGTGACTTCCAAACTCATTTTGTCATTTCCTGAGCATCGGGAAAACAAACTTTTCACACGTTAGAGTTTTAATATCAAGTGTATATTAGGGGGAGTTCAAGTAAATCATGGGAAGCCAGACAACTACTTATTGCTATTATTTATTTGTGATATTCTACATTACTTGTTACCCGAAAAAAGTGAACAATGCTCCTTTGTACCAGGATGAGGACGAAAGGGACAACGATATTGATGGTATAAAAACTTTTTCTTCTGTATAACTCGTTTGCACATAAATTTATATCCAGTTGGATGACAATAATAATATATGTAGTATCAGGAGAAGACAGGATGATACCGCAGAAAAACCAAAGTTATTACGAAATGGACGATATGATGCTCCCCTCGGACAGAGCTGGTCAAATGAATGAAGTCTATCGTTGGCCGAAAGGGAAAATTCCATATTCATTTGCACCGGGTTACAGTAAGAGTTGACACTTTTTTCCTGACAAAAAGTCATGTAAAATAATATAGGTAATTATGTACAATTTTTACAGCGAAAAGACAAATGATGGACATTCACATGACTATGAGTTACATTGAAGAGTTTACCTGTATATCATTTCGAAATCGACATAAAAATGATGACAATTACCTCCAAATTCGGAACGTGAAGGGAAAATGTTCAAGTTTTGTAGGGAATATTCGTAAAGGAGCTCAAGTGAGTCATCCATCAGTGGATTTCTTTGTAGAAAAAAAGTGAAAGTGGAGAAAATTAATTTTCACTGGTTGCTTTCACAGCTCGTAGCACTTGACCCTGACTCTCGTCGGTGTGGCAAGCCTCATTTTCCAGGTCATGTCCTACATGAACTTGTTCATGCTATCGGATTTTTTCATGAACATGCCAGAGATGATCGAGATTTCTATATTGACATTCTGTACGCTAATCTTCCAAAAGGTGAAAGCTCTTTCTATCTATACTTTAGCCCTTCATCCTGCTAATAAAATTTATCAATTGCAGATGACCGAACTCGTAAAAACTACAATAGAAATGCGGACAATAAGCTACTTTCCAATACTTTTGGAGTGCCATACAATTACGGAAGTATTACACATTACAGCAAAAGGGGTGGGTCTATCAATGGCAAAGACACGATTGTCCGAAAGGTACTTTGTAAAATTATAATTGTCACTATCTAACTGACCTGAAACTCAATATAATCATTGTGGTCACTACACCGTTTTAGAAAAAAATTCCACGTGGAGTTCCACCACCATTGGATGGGGTCATGGGTCAACGCGATCAATTAAGTCGAGGTGATGTCCTCATGATTCAAAGAATGTATCAGCATGAGTGTCCTGGTAAAATCCTTTGTAATCTGCATATAATTACTTATTAGAAATGACAAATAACCATTCTCTGTATCATATATAAGGAACTTTTGACGAGGATGACATTCCAGAAGAGATCCCAGACTTGGAAGAGTGGATGGAAGACAGACGATCTAATTCCGGTATATTGTTCATTATTTTTTAAATAACTTCTTCATACGAACATTTATAATTGAATCTAGTCACAGTACTTAAGTCATCTGTACTTGTAATTTTGTGACCCATAAGAATCTGAATCTGAACCAGACTTTCCAATTGATTATGTACATGATGAGCCTATGGAGACTGGTAATGAAGTTCCTCAAGAAACAACTGTTGCTCCGTTAAGCACAACAACAACTCGGACAAGAAAAACTACAACTAAAAAGAAACTGATGACAATAACAACAACAACTACTACAACTAGACGTCCAAACTTATTTAATT
The DNA here is from genome assembly GCA_009870185.1 of Pygmarrhopalites habei. Taxonomy (NCBI): domain Eukaryota; kingdom Metazoa; phylum Arthropoda; class Collembola; order Symphypleona; family Arrhopalitidae; genus Pygmarrhopalites; species Pygmarrhopalites habei. The sequence continues at coordinate 64,735 of WJFB01000271.1, read as the reverse complement.
TTCTACAAGCTGCAATTCAAAATATAGTTCAATCGGGATAACATTCACACTTTCATGAAGAGGCAAACGTCACACTAAATTTTCATTAATTTTTTCATATAAAATACCTTTTGTGTTTTAAAAGCTACGATTAGAGTGTGTGGACAAAACTGCTCATGAAGCTTTCGGTGAAAAGGTGTCATGAAAAATCCCATATTTATTCTCAAAAGATGAACCTGACATTTTTCAGCAGCACAATGTAAATATTAAAAAAAATTATTAATTATTTTGAGACAGTGGTCAAGTTGCTTGTAACAATTTAATTTCACTTGACACCGTAAATTATCAGTTATTTATTTATCATCAATGAATTCGAGAGGAAAGGAGTTTTGCCACATGGGAGTATAATTTACTTCTCACAGACAGCCTTGAAATGGTTCGAAACGAACATGTGCAAATATTTCTGCGATTTCTCGTGTGCAAATAAATATTCTCTGATCAATTTTGGAAAGAATGGGTTCTAATTTTAAGCCATCTCAATATCGTGGCAAGCTCGTAATGGCCCCAATGGTCAAGGTATGTAAATTAATTATAATTTGACTTTAACAGTCATGTAATCAGAATACAAATTTGCAATTAGGTTGGAACATTGCCTGCCAGACTTTTGGCGATTCACCATGGGGCGGATTTGGTTTACACGGAAGAAATGATCGACTGGAAATTATTGAGAACAAGACGTGTTGTTAATGGTACAGTACAAAAATGTTTCAACTACATATATTAAACATGTTACATATTTTTGCGGAATTTTGATTTTCCCTTCTGCCCATTTTCAGATGTACTCAAGACGGTTGATTTTATTGATGACGTTGAGAAAGTTGTAGTTTTTCGGACATGTGATGATGAAAAGTCAAAGGTGATACTTCAAGTTGGTTCTGCAGATCCTCAGAGAGCTTTAGAAGTCGGAAAATTAGTACAGCAAGATGTTGCGGGTATTGATGTGAATATGGGTTGTCCAAAGGAATTTTCAATGAAAGGAGGAATGGGGGCTGCATTGCTGAGACAGCCTGAGAAAATCAAAGCTATTCTTACAAATTTAGTGTCAAATTTAAATGTACCTATTACCTGCAAAATTAGAATCTTACCATCACTTGAAGAAACTATCAAACTTTGCGAAATGATAGAATCATGTGGTGTATCAGCTATTGCTATTCATGGCAGGACCAAAGATGAACGACAGCAACACCCATGTCGTAATTCTTATTTGAAGGCAGTTGCGGAGAAACTTTCCATTCCTATTATTGCTAATGGAGGTTCAAAAGAAATTTCTAAATATGAGGATATCGAAGTCTTCCGAGCAAAAACCGGTTGCAGCAGTGTAATGCCACAAAGTTTTTGTCTTTATTAATATTTATATAGCAGATATTAGTTCCTTATAAATAGTATGATCAAAGGGTTATAAATTTAAACATGAAATATTTTTGTAGGTTATGTTGGCAAGAGCAGCTGAATGGAACTCTTCAATTTTTCGTAAAGAGGGGAAAGTGCAATTGGATGATCTCATTCGGCATTATATTAAAATAGCTGTTGCCTATGATAATGGTATGCAAAGATAAGGTCATGCTAAATTCATTCCTAGGGTTGCGTTTTAATATTAAAGCATGTGCGTATGTTTAATAAATAAACTTTATTTAATAAACTCTATTTTATTGACAGCATTTCCAAATTCAAAATACAACATCCAAAATATGCTCCGAGACACACAAGATTCCCCACTAGGGAGAAAATTCCTCTCCACACTGGCTATGGTGGAGATTTGGTAATAATGAAACTTTTATATCATGTGAACATGTGAACATGATACGAGTATTTAGTTGCAACTAAGTACTCGTATAGTAATAATAGTCTTGTCGATCCTAAGTGTCTATTGCTATATAAATACCAAATACCATAACAAATATTTTGTTTTTGACTTTTTATATGCAGTGATTTGTGGAACATGAAGGACTATTATTATGAGGTGCAAGACAAAATTACCAAGTTGGAGGCAGAGAGGAAGCGCTCATCTAACGAAGTCGACGGAGATTCGGAAGATAACAAAACTCTAAATGTTTCAAAGCGACAAAAAATTGAGAATGGACAAAGTTTAAATGGACAGTCTGACGCGTCAGACATTATAGTGATTCCAGACTGTTTTTTTATCCGGGGACATTATGTTGATGTTAATAAGTTACCCAAGTCTGTCCTTTTGGTTTGGAGTAACAGGAGTGGCCTAAGAAATCCATCATATCACACAGAGGCGTCAGGTGACAAACAATTTCGGTCGATTGTCACAGTGGGTGAGTTGACATAATAGTTGGTCATTGTGACTATTTCGTTACTGAGTTTAGTTTAGTTTTATCAAAGTTCCATAAAAGTTTATATGAACAAGGTTGAAATTTTGTTGTAGGTGGACAAAAATTTGCGACGGACGTCTGGGAGAAGAACAAGAAAAATGCTGAGCAAGGAGCAGCTTTATCGTGCATGAAGTCTATGCAACTGATTTGATGTCCGTCATGATATTATCATTTGACAATTAAGTATTTACTACTACTAGAAAGTGGACTTTCTTAACAAGCAATGGTTATATATCCTTTTTTTTACTTCGATACTATTTTCACTGGGCAGAGTTGATGAGTTACTTCAATCTGCTCATATTATTATCACTTTTTTGTGACTTACATGTCATGTATGACTATACAATCCCACAAAATATGCATTAAAATGTACGGAAATGAATGTTTTTACAATATTTTCTTTACACTTGTTTGACTTCCACAGACTACATGTACTTGTGTGCATCTTGAGTCCCATTCTTACTCTATGTATGAATGAGGAGGCTATAGCTTATAGGGTGGAATAATGTGTATGAAACACACTGGTCGACACTAGGAGCATTAGAGGCACGTTCAAGAGAGAGGAACTTTGAAGTGAGAGAGAGGATGTTGGATCAGATGGAAATAGGCACTACGTTGTAGGAGATTCCTATAAGGAATACTTATACGAAGGACAAAGTTTGGAGTATGTTCCTTCCTATATTTAATAATAATATTCAACATTCAAGCCAATCCTTTAAAAGAGGTCCAGAGTTATCTATCTTCAGATTAGGGGAAAAGGATCAACAGCCTCACAGTTTTATATTATTCTATACGTTCTCTGTATTCACATCACATCGTACTTTGCAACAAATTTTGAATCTCATCATCATCCGCTGAAATCTCCTACCGCTTTATCAATTAGTGTGTTAACAACGATAATTGAAAAATAGGATATACAGACCAGAAGTATCCCTCTCGTCTTTGACTCTGACTGTCATATAATTACACTACAAGACTTTGTCTAAATTTTATTGAAAAGACAATTAGTTCCTTGTCTAGGACATTGTTTCCGTAAACAGGGCAATAATATTATACATTGTACAAGTTAGGTACTACATGTGAGTGTTTGTCTATGAAGTAGAATATCAATACATTAGTAAATGAAACAAGTTTATATTATACATATCTAGAAATTTGACATGTGAGATTAGGAAAAGTTGGGCTACTTGGAGAATGACAACTCTCTCAAGAAAATATATCGTCAACAATTAGAAGTGCCATTAAGTCTATAAAGTTTTAACGTGAGGAGCTTCGGACAATTAGTCAGTTATCTTTGAATAAGTAATTTAGACAAAGCTTGTATTTGGATGACAGTTGTATTTATGTGAAACTGTCTTCATTACTTTTCGACTAAGCCGATAAGAGAGGTTAATTTTTTCTAATTACTTTTTTAACACACAGACTGAGAGGGACAGATTTATTTTATTCGTCCTACGATAGTTCATAGTCTTCTAAGGTCAACTTTTTACAAAGTGACATACACATTTATACGTCAAGTTTCTCTTCTTTTCCTGTCATTTTATTAAGTCTGTCGTGGTTTTTTGTAGAGATACATTCTTCTTGTTTGTATTGCGTAAACGAGTGGAATAAATTGTGCCTCGTAATTTTTAATTATACTCTTTAAGTGAATTTTTTAGTAGTTGCTAGCTGTGCAGTTTTTGATATTTGCAAGTTAGGCCGTATATTGTATTAAATCAAATTTTATATAACCCTTCTGCTGACAAAGGAAAGGAAAGTTAGGGTAGAACTGAAAAGACTGAGAATAAAGATACTCCAGATATTAGCTTTCTGTTATTTATCAAAGGTAGAACGTTACACAAACAAAACACTTTTACAATGTTACCAAAATTGTCCATGACTTCTTTATTGGCGATTTTCTATCTATTCTCACTATACTCATATCCAGCCCAAAGTGAGCTATTCACAGCACAAGGTGAGTTGACGAATCAATTTTTAAATATGAGAGTATTCAATTATGATCAAAGTTACCATTATTTAATCTTGCTCTTTGTTTTGTCTTTTCCACAGCTGAGTTAGAAACACTCTTTGAGACACAGGCTTCTGTTGTGGAAGCCGTAGAAGTTTACTTGGCTAAGGAACAAGCTCGACTTAAAGAAATTAAGCAAGCATTATTACCATTAATTGACAGAGGAAAGAAAACTCCACATGAAGTAATTTCAAATCCAATTAGTGCATTTTTATTAGTAAAGGGCCTATCTGTAGATTTGGACGACTTGTTGTCAATTACAGAACAAAAATACAATTCTGAGGGTGAGTCACAGTACAAAATCTTTGAAAACAAAAAGTTCCTATAAGACTTTGGATACAGTTAGCCTGATGATGATTATTATATTTTATCAGAGTTGGCGAAAAAGATAAAATCTTTGAAGGACTCCTACAAATTCCCAGTGAATGAGGATCTCAATGGAGCTGCTATTGCACTGACAAGATTACAAGACACTTATCTCTTGGATACAAGAGAAATTGCAAAGGGCGAACTGAATGGTCATTGTTGTACAGCAGAGCTTAATGGTAAAGAATTTATTTTATTGACCATCTCCTATGCTTGCTTGAAATTTTATTTTAATTAAAAACGAACTTTTTGTGTCCATTTCCAGTTGACGACTGTTTTGAACTGGGTCGACAGAGCTACAACTCTGGGGATTTCGATCATACAATTTCGTGGATGAACGAAGCGCTAGCAAGGTCACAAGAAGCAAAGCAAAATTTGAGTGGAGAAATTTATAGTTATAGAGTCTCACAGACGGATATTTTAGAATATTTGGCCTTTTCCACATATCAGAAAGGTATTTTTTGATAAATGAATGTTGATTTTCTTTGAAATAAGCAATTTTTTCTAAGTATATCTTTGTACACATTAAATTTGTACTAATATTATTTTTCATTTGTATGAATTAGGAGAAATTAGGAATGCAATCTCTTTGACACATCAGCTACTAGCAATCGACCCCACACACCCAAGAGCAAGTGGGAATATTGGTCATTACGAGAGGTAAATTTCTGCACTTTTTCTACAATTTGAACAGTTTCAGTTAGTTCCTTCCATCCAGTGTGTGGGCTTGGATGTCGAAATTTTATCATTTTCTGATTTTTCATTTTAGGATATTGGATGAAAGGAGAGGAGAAGATGGGAAACCGACTGATCAGGTATAAAACAATTTTGTAATGTTTTGACGAGGAGTCATGAAAGTATTTCTCTTAAATACAGTAGTTTTGTGTATCTCTCTCTTATATTGTGTGTGAAGCTGGATCAAAATCTGGACTGCAAACATAAAGAAAGTATCTGGTGTAAATTACAGCAAGTATGCGGGTTTTTAACAAGTTCTTGCCTTCTGTTGTGCAGTAGGAATAATTTTTTGTTCAACACAGTACTATAGATAAGCACGTAGTCCGAATGTGAGGTTGCTACTTGATTGGTCGCATTAATTTATTACACGAAGCCAGGATATTACGTATTTGTGATTTTTTCCGTTCTGTCACAACTTTCTTGAATTTCTTGATTGAAGTGAAAGTACACAGTGACTTCATACAGTATATTGTTTGTGCAAATGTTTGCATGGATCGATGAGTTATTTTTGATGTGGTGTGCAGTAGGTTTTCTAAAAGAATTTTTTTTTGTTTGAGAGATGTTTAATATTGTCGTCTCGTATGCATTAACAGACTTTTGCAATAAGGGAGCGTAGAGTTGACCAAGTTGGATGGGAGAAGGCAAAGTATGAAGCCCTATGCCGTGGTGAGAACCAAAAGCCTCAACCTCGACTCAAGTGTCGATATATGGGGGGTAACAACCCATTTCTTCGTATTGGACCCGTCAAGGGAGAAGTTGTCCATATCAATCCTACAATATACATCTTTCACGATGTCATTTACGACCATGAAATCGAAATCATCAAACGTCTTGCTCAACCAAGGGTATGCTAAAATTGTAATAGCTCTGTTATTTGTAGAATCATTTAAATAAGCGTAATCATTATTTTGAATCGTTGGGTACACTTATCAGTTCAAGCGGGCCACTGTTCATAACCATGCCACTGGGGAATTGGTGACAGCTCAATACCGAATTAGTAAATCAGCTTGGCTTCAAGGTACAGAACATCCAGTGGTTGCAAGAGTCAACAACCGGATTACGGCAGTCACTGGACTAGAATTAGAAACAGCTGAGGAGCTTCAAGTAGTGTAAGTATGATTTACATTTTGCAGCAAAGCATACAAAGTGTGGCTCTTGTTTGAATGAATTGTCATTTTAACACGTATTGTCTAATTATTTAACAGGAATTATGGTCTCGGTGGACATTACGAACCACATTATGACTTTGCTCGACGAGATGAAAAGGATGCATTTAAGACACTGGGAACTGGGAATAGAATTGCCACATTTTTATTTTACATGAGTGACGTAGAAGCCGGTGGAGCTACCGTTTTCCCTCAAGCAGGAGTTACGCTGTGGCCCAAGAAAGGTCAGTTGGATAATCAATTCTAGCACAATCTAAATATGTTTATTCTAACATAGATTAATAAACAACATTAATTTGTTGACTATAGGAGCTGCTGCTTTTTGGTACAATCTATTTGAAGATGGGAAAGGAGACCTCTCAACCAGACATGCCGGTTGTCCTGTTTTACTCGGATCAAAGTGGGTCTCAAATAAATGGATTCACGAAAGAGGACAAGAATTTAAACGTCCATGTAAACTCCGGCCATCCGAACAAAGTTCCTTGGTTGATGGATAAAGTCGAAGAAGGGGGAACTCACACACCAATGAATTGTCAATCCAATATTTACCAAATGCAACGAGTCACAAACTAGATTGCTATATTATTACAGTTTAAAACTGTCATGGCCAAGATTTAATTTAATCGTTTGTAGTATTTTCTTCAGTAATCTCGGTTATTTAAACCATTTGTTTTGTGTTTTTAAAAAGTTGTATCTAATGACTATAAACCTCATTATAATGTTTTACGAAATCATTTCCTGTTTATCGAATGCCATACTGATGAAAGTGATGAATCTCTTACTTTCTCTTTTTTGTACTGCCATCAAATCTTATGTGTTGTGTAATCACGACGAACCTCCAGTTGTTTACGTAACTTGTTTCGCCATTACCATTTTGATTCCTGTCTCTCTGACAGATATTTTGACCTTACCTAATGCTTTTAAAAGCTGATTAGTCATTTTAAAAACTGATTATTTTTTATTAGGATAATATGAAGTATGATTGCAAACAGTGGTATCAGCATAGTATACGTATATTTTATTTTTTAGAATTTAATTGTGTTAGAAGTTTTAAACTTCTTCAAGTTTATGTTCTCTATAGAGCTTGTCTGACATTTACCAGTAGATAATTTGTCTACGAATTGTACATTGTTGTGTTTATGGTGATAATAAGTTTGCATTTTTTGTTATTCTTATGTAATGTGTTACACGACTACACTGAATAATGTACTGACTTTTAATCATGTACATACATATATACTCTCGTTGCAATGAATTTTGATTTTAATGTTCTGTCATGTTAACCCCAAATGCCGGTGACCTACCAAATAATGAACAAAAAAACGGTGCAATAACTATCTTTGTCATAATGGAAATGAAAATAAATTAAAGCTGCGCCCCAATTTTTTAAAACTACAATTCTGTAAAGACTTGTCACTGCTTCATTTGCATTTACTTCTTCTTGACACAACTACACGGAATTAATAATATTCTCATTCTGTTATATATCATATTATCCATTTGTGCAGCCGGAGTTTGAAAAGTCCCGACGAGTTGAGCCTCTGGAAATTATTAATTATGAAAAATAAATAGAGGCGCATAACTTGCGTATCTGTAGACATTTGAACTCTTGTAGAGTTTACTTTCTGCCGTCAGTCTCATACACTTTCCCCCATGTTGAAGTGAAGAAAACTAATAAGATGAAGAAACTTTGTGGTTTCTCCCTCAGCTCATCATGATGACTCAGGTCGAACTTTGCCCTCAAGTGCTTATGGGGATTAACGGAAAACTAAACGGAATAGAACATGTGACTGACTTCATCTTGGCATTTGTTTATGTAAACAGCTCTCCACTACAAAATGTGATGTGTCAAGTGTAAACCTGATGGAAAGTATTTCCTTCATAACATTTCCACTCCAGTCTATGACTTCATACTGTTGGATACTTTCATCATATTTATATTTCCAAGCAAATTTTTTCTATTCGGTTGGAAATCATTTCAAAAATGTTACTTGACAATGTAAGTAAATGTAATTAATACAAGTTTTATAAGTCTGCATTTAAGATGGTAGAAAGTATGTCTTGTGAGGACTTTACATAAAAGGGAAACTTTTGGAGAAACTCTTCCTTGTGAATAGAAGCTTCTACCTCGTATATCTTTCCACTTGTATCCATGAACTACACAAAGACACTGACTAACGAACTGAAATGTAGGAGAGGGAGAGATTTAATTTAGTATGTAAGTTGTGTGTGTGTGTGTTAGCACATGAGATGTAGAGGAGGAGGGGTTGTTGGCAGGTGACAAATTGTTTGCATTAAATGATTTGTCCCATCCCTTTGTCCTTGCCTCTACTCACCTGTCCTTTTTTTGGGCAACGTCTTCACTTAACGATTCAATCCCCGCTTTCAGCATTTCAGCTCTCTTTCTACTCTAAGGACACCACAATGGAAAATTTACTTAAACCTCTCCTCTTCCCTCTTCATCCTCCTAGAATACAGAATAGGGATCCTACACACAGCAAATGGTGAGAGAGTGTCAATTTGTAAAATTTCCAAGAATTGTCAAAAGTACATCTCTCCAAGAACACCTGAGCTACTATTACACAGGACATACCCATGTATAAAGATATCCCTTCAGAAAATGACACAGTACATCAACCTCCGGTACATGTATTCTCACTAAGAAATTATGAGACTTGTCAAAATTTTCCCTTTATATTAATACACCCGACCTGACATGATACCCATCCCTCTTCCTTCTCCAAAAATTCCTCAAATTGAATAGGCTCTTCACAATGGGATCACCTGGAAAAGAGAAAGAAGCCTAGAGGAGCTACACGACGTCATCATCAACCATATTAATTTTTTTACTTCCATTAGTATTCCCATATGAATGTAAATCAACCATTTTCCAACTCCTTCCCATTATTTTCACTCTACCTCTCTCACCGCCAAAAAGAGAAAGCAAAAAATGAGTCACAAAAGTAAATTTTCCCTATTGTACAACAACAACAATTTTTTGTGTATTCTTTTCTGCTCTCGGAAAAAAAACGTGACCATCTTCATGTGTGCCATTTTGTCTTAGATTTCTTAGCTGTCTCTCTTTCTCTCTCTCTCTACGGAGTTTGTACAGATATTTTTTGATTTTCCAACTGAACCCGTCCTCCTTAAAAGAGTCTAACTTGGGATACTTCTCTCTGGCAATTTCCTTAATGTGTATTCATGTGTAGGAAAGTAGTCACTGCAATGAGAGTCCTCAGGATGGAGGCCGTGTGTGTGGCTGTCTGTCTGTTTTTCCAGGATAATGTAATCAAAATATTGCTCCCAGCTCCCAGCTTTGTTATCCATGAATACCTCGGGAGAGAGAGAATGGACTGGATACAATGTATGTGTGTGAATGTGTGTGTGAAAGGGGGATGAATGAGAGTTCTTCTCTGCTCAACTTACATGTTGACGGTGACGGCTTTATATTTATCGTAGGTGTCATGCCGAGAAAGCATTGCATTGCCTTATACCTCATCTTACCTTCTGCCTTGCCCCCTCTCCTTTCCATTTACTTTTTAAGTGGCCAAATAAATCAAGGTGAAATCACCGTCTTCTCCTTCCCACTCCCAAGTATCTACACACACACTCACTAGACACACACACTGTTTCTATGTAGTACAAGTACTTCACCTCAGACCCTCCACCAATTCCCGGGAAAACAACATTACAACATATTTCTCCCTCCACTGTCACAATCCATGTGAGAACATTCATCTATTCAAAATACTATCATTTCCACACACACACACACTCACTCTCTCTCACCCAGTCTTGCATGAGAGTCAAGAGGATTTTCTGAGGGAGAGAACTGAGAGACTAGAAAAAATACAAGGAACTAACATTCAGACTTTGGAATGGACATAACCTTATTGTAGTCGCTTTCTCATAATTAACTTCTTACAATAATATTAACACGCACAATTTTCACTTTGACCCATTCCTCCCTTTCTCCATTTTATTTTCTCCTGTTTTGGAGGATATTAAAAGCAAAAAGTAGACATTTTGTCTGTGTCATGGAAATACAAGGAGAAATAAGGTCAATTCTCGACGTACTTAAAGTAATTCGAGTTCAAAGTCCTCTTACATTTAAAGAATAGAGAAAATATTTAATATAATTTTATTTAAAGTGAAAGTTGGAATGATTAGTAATGTAGTTGAAAGTGTGTGGGTGTCATCATAGATTTTTGTTCCAAAACTTTCCCTTTTTCCAGAGAGTGGCGTGAGCTGGAGACAAGGAGAAAGATATTTTTTTCGAATCAGCCTTCTCGACAAACCAAAAAGTAGGAACTGTACTTACATACCTACCTTACATTATTACTTTTTTACCTAATATCTAGTCTTTAGTCCGGGACGAGGAAAAGGAAAAGAGAAAAAAAAGTTTTTCCCACTCCCCTCTTCCTTTCTCTCTCGCTCTGGTCTGGTGGGAACAGGGAAGAGGGTAAAATCATTTCGATCAATTTCATCTTTCCTTCTCATCTTCTCTTCTTGACTGCGTGATTTTTCACAGTCTTCACACTCTTTCAACTCTCCCTTTGGTTTCTACCCGTCTTTTTTCCCTTCCCTTTACTTTCTCGCCTTCCTTTGTTGATTTCTCTCATTATTTCCAACTCGTCAAACTTCACAAGACTCTCTCTCCCTCCCTCACTCTCTCAAGACAAAAAAACCTTCACACACACACGCATACGTACATACACGAGTTGTTCCTATAATTACCTCATATGTACAACCCCACTCACTCATAAGGTGGGTGTAGCAATGTGTGAGTAGTATGTAGAGCATTAAAGTTGGATAACAGCATAAAAAGTTTCAGACTGGAAAGAATCATCTTGAGAAATAGGCGAGTTCTCCTCCTCCTCTCCTTTTTTTCTACATACTACAGGCTACTAGTCTTCCATATAAAATTCCGCAGTCTCTTTTCTACGTCTTCAGCTTTGTACTTTCTCTAACACAAAAATTTCACCTTCTCACCAATCTCCAATCTAGTCCTTCCCTTCTATTCGTCAAAGGCTTTTTTCTTTCTCTCTCTCTTTCTTTTGGCCTAATTCTTTTTTTTTACCTCCACTTTTTTTACACAAACTTACCGTAGATTTCCTTCCCTGTTTTTTTGATAAATATAAATGGGGGACTCTCATTCAATCCATGTGTATAGTCAATTTTTTTGACTATAACATCCTAGTTCCCTTATTGTGTGGATATAACTTCTCAAATGTGTGTGTTTCTAATTTACTACAATTTGTTGGCAAATTCCTCGTACCCTTCCCTTATGTTGAAGGGGATGGTGGAACAAGTTTTTATTTTTTTGAGTTTTCTAGCTTACTTTACTTTTGCTATATAGCCTTTCGCTATCCAGACTTTCTCCCACTCACCCTCTCCCCCTCTCTCTGTATATTTGGTCTTTTGTTTCCTGCGGGGGATTTTTCGTTTCACAATCAAGGAATGGCAGCCAGCTAGAGCTAGAGAAAGAGAGAGAGAGGGGAATAGAGTTCCATGTCTGCATCATGAGTGATGAGCACAAGCTGGGAAAAAATTAAGAGTAGAGTATACATGAGAACAAACAGACAATTTTTTTCGGATTTCTTTGAAAAATTTCCGAATGCGGGTATATTCTTTTTTCCCCTACTTCTTTCTCTCTCCCTCTCCCTCATTCCAGCTCTTCACTTTCTCAACTCTTTAATTTGACCTACAATAAAATTGTAAGGCAAAGTTTACACACACATTTCACTTCTCTCCTTTTTTTGTCTCGTTTCATCATTTTTTAAAATTAATTTTCGTTGTAAAAATTCAGTGATCAAAAAAAGGGAGTTGACTAATAATTCATAAATGATAAATTGACAAGTAGAAAAAGGGTGGAATTGGGCCTAGTGCTCATCTTCACATCCAGTCCCTATATCGGAGTGTACATACGTAACACGGACATACACACATTCAGAGAGAGAAAGAGAGAGGGGTTGTGAAACAATTGTGAGCTGGCACAGAAAGTTAGTTTTACCCAACATTTCAAAACAGATGCTTTATTCATGGGGAAAGAAGGTTGTGCATTTAGCTCATACCCACATCCTCCTCCTCACATCCTCATGGAATAGTGAGTGTAGTGGGGAGAGAGATTTCGTGGAGGGAGTGAATCAAATGTCATTACAGTTATGCGTCGGATGGAAATTTTTGGAATAGAACAATCTGTTTGGAACAACCGAGGCGAAGGAGGAGGAGGGAAAGCAATGAGCTGTAAGTGATAATTGATGAACTTCCCTCAGTCCTACTCTTTCATTCCCTGTCTCTCTGTTTGTGTGTGTCCATCGTCCTTTTGAATTAGGCCCTGAAGGGGGCATGAAATTTAACATATAATGCATTCAGTGAGGTCAATAGCTTTGTGTAATTCAATCGAGGATAATCCATTGAAATGGGGAATTGATGGACTTCCCCTCGCCGCATGCAGTAAGTAAATTTTCTAATGTCATGTCGTCATACCACATGCAACAACACCACCACCAACACACACACACATCATCCCCCTCCCCACTTCCACTTCCACAACGTTATACACGTTGTACATGTACATGCGCGCGTGTGTGTGTGTGAGTCCTCATCACTTTTGGTGTGAATTGCCCGCTTCCTCAGCAACACGTTCTTCCCCCACGCCTCCCTCCTCTCCTTCTCCACACACACACACGGTAATTACAGACATTATCTGTGTATACAAATTCTTTTGATCCTCCACAATAGAATCTTTTCCTCCCTCCACTCTTCCCCTTCTCTCTCTCTCCACTTATATTGTGCTATGATATATGTATAGAGAAACACACAATGTATTGCGGGATTCGTTTGACATTTTCCCTTTCTAGGGTCACCTCCTCCTCCTCCATTAGCTACGTTACTTTTACATACTCCTCCTCCTCCTCTTCATGGAGTCGACTAAAGAGCAACCATGGTGAACCTTCCTTTGGGTATAAATCTTTGAATGGGGATGTTCCAATGAGATGAGAGGATTTTTTTAGAGCAGATAAAAATAATTTTTATCTATTATTCACTTCCCTCTCTCCACTATTTGTCTCCTATTCTATTCCCTCCTGCTGTACAGGGGAATACATAACCGCCGGAGAATGCCTTAGACAGAGGTAGGCTGTGGAGAGAAAAGGGAGGAGGAGGGGATGGGGAAAAGGCAAATAAATACAAAGTTTACACACTCTCACATCCATAGGCCATAGGCTTTGTAGCAAAGTCTAATGCCTTTCTGAATTTCCTCCTCCCTTTCCCCTCTCTCTTTCTCTCTCTCTCTCTGCCCTGGCAGCGTGTGTGTGTGTAAGATGAATACGGGCTTGGCGGTTTGCTCTGCTTATTCATGCAAAAAAGTAGGATCATGCGGAGATCATTATGGAAATCAATATATCTTGTATCATGTCCTCTCCTCCTTTCTAGCCAAGGCTCCACATGCCCTTTGAGACTTTCAACCGCCCTCCTTCTCCTTCTGCATACAATTCACCTCTCTCTCTCTGTACACACACACCATGAGAAAGGGGGATAGAACGTGTGTGGAAAAACTAAACTGAAAAATCAGATTGAGGGAAAAAAAGCAAAAGCAAGTCTTTTTTTCTAAGCTCCATAAATTTCTTAAAGAATTATAGTTAAGTCTTTTGGGCCGGGACAACGAGGTATAAAATATATGTCTTCACATCCCCACACACACACACACTCTCTCTAAAGATGGAGGGAAACTCTCATGTAAATATGGAGTGTACATGCAGAGGAGTAGCTATTAGGGATGGGAATGGAGGTGTACGAGATCTCCCTACATTTCCAATTTCTCATGCTCCTTTCTCCTCCATCAATATTCAGGGGGGAAAGACAAGGATACAAAGTAGACACTTGAGCCGTCCTTACATGTTGCAGGGGCTTTGTACTTATAGGCTGTGTATGTGTGTGTTTGGTTGGTTGTTGTGTAATATGATTGTATTTATTATTATTTCCTCATCTGACTGACAAATAAGTAGGGCCGACATGTGAACTCAGCATGTTGTGTGCCCTGCACTGATACATACACACATTCGCTTCATGCTCTCTTTAATTTATTTATGTACACACACAATTGGATGTGTGTGTGTGGAGTCTCCACAGATTGTTGTTTAGAAAGAGAGAAGAGAGTTTGGGTTAGAAGAAAATCAATATGTTAGGTAAATGGGACTTTGTGTGAATAGAAAAATGGGCACGAATGGGGTCGCTCTCTCTCTCTCTCTCTTTCTGTTCATCTGTACATACAATATAAAAAAGAGAGATACAAAAAAGAAAAGATAAAAAGAAAGAAAAGAGGCTTTACGCTTTCATTTTTCAAAAGGTAGGAGGAAAATTTACCCTCATCTACTTTATTTATTCCATATTTTATTGAAAACAGATTATACTTTTCCGCCAGCTTCCTTCCTCATCCCTCTCCCTCCCTCCACCCTCTCCTCTTCCTCCTCACATTCACAAATTATGCTCACATGACAGTCTTCCCTTTCTCATGTGTTAATGAAGGGGAACATCAATTAATTCATAAGTTGAAACAACTTTCTTCTAATACTTTTCAATTTGTGCTTTTTCTCAAAGCCACCCACAACAACTAAATCGGTCCACACGGTCAATTCTTCTTCTCTCTTTGACAATTTTCCTTGATATGACAATTTTCCTTCAAAATAAAATATTCTCCTTCTTCCGATCATCAATTAAAAGAAATATTTTTGAAGATGGAGAAAGTAGGAGAAAAATTATCAGCTTGATGAATTCATCTGCAAACCTCCAAGAACGAACAGAATCTTTTTTTTTGTACTTAAAATTTTAGGAAATTAAAAACAAAAAGCTGGAATAAATGGATTCTCAAAGAAGAAAGAGACTTTGACAACAAAAGGAAGAAAAGAGAGGAAGGAAGGTAATGGAAAAATCAGATTTAGCTCCCAGTGAAAGATTGTGTCATCACACAAATAAAATCCAATGAGTAGAGAAAAATAAAAGACCTTTCCTTCTATTTTGAGCATCCTTCTCTCTCTCTCTTCATCTGAAGTCTTCAACATTAAGAAATTTCCTGAGTGATGATGAGACTGTGGGCTAAAATATATACAATTTATAATATGTTTCAAAAAAACAGACAAATGGATTCATTTTCATTTTTCCCCTCCTCTTCTCTCTCTCTCCATTGACTGTCAGTCTCCTCGCCTCAACCCAGACACACGCATATACATCTATATATATAGAGAGAAGAGAAAATGGGAAGATGATCTGTATACTCCGTGAAGTCCCCTCGCCTGTCTTTCACTCCCATGCATGACTACAATATGCTCCAGTCTCACTCGAGGATTTTCTCTCTCATTTCATTTGTGTTGTCATCCATCCCATGGCTTTCACGGTCGAGGGGCGAAAAGGGAAAAGTATAAGCAGCCAAGCTCAATGTTTTATTCCCTATTTACACTCTCCTCCTCATCTCCTCTTCATTCCTTCTGTACAGAACGGAAGGACTATAACTGTGGATTATTGACATTTAAATTACTTTTCCCTTTCCACTGTGTGTGTGTGTGTGTTACAATGTCCAAGAAATGGCTAGATGGTCAACGTCCCAATGACTGTGAGGGAGGAACATTTAAATTTAATTACTCATTAGTCATAGTCATTTCGAGAGCAGTTATTTCCTTGGATGGGGAGGATCTGAAGAGACATTGACGATTAGACCTAGCTTTTCCTATCTGCCCGGGAAGAGAATGGAGGGCCCTACATAAGGGAGAGGGAGTTATACGGAGGGACATGGAAATGATAGGCTTATAAAGTAGGAATAGTGGAAGTGGGAAGAGAGGGGCTCGGAATAAAAGTCATGGACGGATGCAGAGATCCGCAGCTGTTCACACTCGCATTGAGTCACGCGAGATTATCTCTGGCTTACAACATCCTCTCTCCCTCCCCTCCTTCTCTATATCTATAACAGAGAATCCTAATTAAAAGTAAACTTGTGCTCCCTTTTGCCATCAAATGTTACTCGAGAGTACCCTCTTCAGCCTCTACGTTGTAACAACATGGAGCCAAATAGCGCAGTCCACACACACACTCTCCATGTGTGTGTGTGTGTGTGTGAGGGACAAAGAGACAGAGAGTGTGGATCTTCTCCCAATTTCCCACCTTCAAATCGTCATGTAATACACTCCTTGACGGGTAATGAGAGCAGAGTTAATACCCTCATATGTAATGTCATTCACTCCACAAATATCCTCATTGTCCTTCTCCCCTCTCTCCATCTTTCTCTCGGTGTGTGTGCGTGTGTTGTTGTTGTTGTGCATCAACTTGTTCCTCTCAACATGCAATCAATTCCCTATTAATCTGGACAGCCAAGGGTGCTACACTCAGAATCCTTGACTAGGAAAGAAAATAGCTACTATGTATTCCCTAATTCTCTTTTTCTCCCTGATTTACGTAATATTCTGTAATTGCGACTTTGCACTCTCTTTCTATACATGTATGAATTTTTTGTACTACTACAATGTAAATGTAGGGTTTTACTCTTAAATTTACAAGTATTTCTTCCCCATAAAGTGTGTAGGGATCGGCGAGACGTGAAGTGTTATGGGAGAAAGATATTCGTCAATTTCACTACTCTATAGACAGAGACAGACTACAAAGTAGTCGAGTTGAAGAGACATTTTTCTAGAGGCAATCCGTGATGGAGCATAAAAAATCACAATTTTAACTTTCTCCGTTTGAACAGTCGAGAAGAGAAAACTGTGTGTGTGTGTGTGTGTGTGACTATGACAGTGAAGTAGGAAGAAGGAGGAGATGAAAAAAATTTAACTTTAAGATGGAAAACTATCCGAGAGTCTTTGTGGACAAAAGTGTAGTACACCAGACTACATTACAGAACATTCTCTTCTCTGTATAAAAAAGGCGACAAAATGGAAGTGACTGAAGGTTGGTCAAAAAAAGAACTTTTACACAGGAGTCCTTGAGTATAGAAGGGCGTGTGTACATAACTGGGATATATGCAAGGAAATGGAATCACTCCCGAGAATCCTATCAACTTTGACAATATTCTCATCAATGTTTGTCTAACATCCGTAGAGTAGACAGGCCGTGACGTCGACACAGAATTTTTTTTACTTTTGGGGTCCCCTTGGACAGGGCGAGACTTGGAATGGTTTTCCCTCACAAGTTTTTCTTACCATACCTATGTGTGTGTATTCAAAAGACTGAATAGAAATCACCATCATGCAAATACCCATTCTCTCTCTTCTTCTTTCCCCTCAAGTCCTTTCTCCAACCGACTGGATAGTAAAATCGTAGAGAGGGAGGGTGTGTGGAGGATTTCCCGTCATTTTCTCATTCTTGAATTTTTTTATACATGTTTTTTTCTCAAGCTGATTTTTATGCTGGGTCACACGCTGAGGTTTTATAACTCGCCAGAGAAAACATGATTTTTTCCTCTTTGGAGTCTGCATGTTCAATTCTACTGAAACGTTCCTTTTTTTCCAGGGAAAGCGACGGGCAAAGCTATTCCTTTTTTTCTGTGTGTGTAGATATAAAAAGATGTAGTTTTTTGAACTGCATTGCATTCCCCTTTCTCTCACACCTTTTCCTCACGTACATAAACATTGAATTTTGAGATAGGCCAGTCTGTTCCTTCTACCAAGAAGAAGAAGAATCTTCTTCTTTCCCTCCTTTACACCCCACCCACCCCCTTTTGCATTGCATTGTGATGATAGAATATCCATTGTAAAATTGTGAGGAGGTGGCATTGAATCAAAAAATGGGGAAAAGTCTATCCAAACAAAAACGGCAACAAGAAGAGAAAGTAATGATGTTCTTCCTCCTCTCCCTTTTGTGTTTACACAATGGAAAGCAATAGACTCTGCCCAACAAGATCCATTTCAATTTATCCAGATCTCAACACAACAATCACAAGTCTCTCTCTCTCTCTTCACTTCTCATCTCTTCCATGTACACCTCTCTGCTCCAATTTCCCTCCTTCTCACACCTTCTCATCTCCAAAAAAATAGGACGGGTAGTTTTCACTTTTTTTAGAAATGACAATTCACTGACGGATTCTCCAGACAAGTTTTGAGACACAACATATACTCAAGTCATGTTTTGGAAATTGGATTTTTTTAAACCCTGGATTGTTAGCTAGAAGGTTGCAAGAAGTTTTTAGTCTCAAGTTATTCCAAGTTTGTCATTGTAATGTCGCCAAATAAATAAATGGATGCAGAAGTAGAGGCAGTTTGTACGGAGAAAGTTGGAGACAGTCAAAATGGAAGTTGAGAGAATTGAGTAACTTTCCTAGACTCTCTCTTTCTCAGCCGAGGAAGGGAAGTGGAGTGAGAAGGATGTATATATAATAAAATATAAGGGAGAATGGTATAAAGGGAGAAGGGAGGGGGGAATATGATTATGGTGGAGGGTGTAGGTATAGAGGTAGTTTGGGAGTGTCGTCGACTAAAAGAGAAACTTGTGGGTTTTGATGGTCTACTTAGGAGGATAAGCCGACATCCTAAGTAGTGAGACAGGAATGGGAGAGAGAGGGAATGTGAGAAAGTTGTTAAATCATGCTGCATGTCTCACACACAAGACTAAAAGAGACTTATGGCCAACCATCGACTCTGTCTTTCCCATTCTCTCTCCCTCTCTCTATTTTATACATAGGCTTTTTGCAAAACCACAAGCTTTTGGCTCTCCCTTATATACCTTTCTTATACTCCTCAACTCTATATCCTCGCTAAACCTGGGACTACATATATCGAGAAATGTGCCACATACATCAGCCTCCGCCAGCCACACACAACTATAATATTTTCAATGATAAACGCATCTGCAAAAGAGAGAGAGAGAAAGGAAGAAAAAAATACGTCAACTTTAGATTGCGACGTAGCAAGTTTTTTTTCTCTCTCTCTCTTCGTGTCGATTGGTTACTTTTCTCCCCTGCCTTTTGTTCCTTTGAGCAGTAAAGTGTGATGGTTACTTTTTTACGTGTGTAATTTTGTTGTATTTTATATATTTTCCTTGAGTGTAGCCATGTCCACTTCTATGTACAAAGTGTTCCCTTTGTTTTTTCTTCCCCTCCTCTCTTCACACACGGAGGAGAAAGTGTGAAGACTATGCAGTCAAATTCCACTTTGTTCCTCTCTTCTCTCATTTTTGTCAACTACTACAAGGGGTCAAATAGAAAACTCTCCACACACACACACACTCTCTAACAGTCCGTGTGTGGATGGGAGAAGGAAAAAAAGGAGCAAGTAAATATGGCGACTAGAACTGTATGGTTTGCTTCCATGTAGTGTTTTGTCTCTCTCTCTCTCTCTCCTTTCTCCCATTGTGTGTGTGTGTCTTTGGTCTTTAAAGTGGTTTTGCTTTTAGAACTCCTCGTTCAGTCATCCGAGAACAACTTGAGACTCAACAGAATAAACAGAGAGTAAACAGAGAGAGGGAGAGAGAGGAGGAAGGGGGGAGGGAAAATTGTGTTCAAGGTGGTCGTCTACTCGGACTACGGATGGACGTTAGGTAGTCATGGTGAAAGTAGAGACGCGTGCACATATACATGTGTGCCTGTGTGTTGCCTAGCTCCAAATGGAAAATGTCCTTTTCACCTTTTTCACAAGTTTTTCAAGAACGAGGCTATGTCATCATCTGCCACAAACAATACTCACCCAGTCATTTTGACTGTTCACTTGGAAATTTCAGCTTCTCTGAACTCTTTCCTTTCTTTTTTTCAGATCAACAAAAAAACACATTGCGGTCATGCGGTGAGCTGGACTTTTCTCCTTACTTTCTCCACGTGATGAACATTGAAATAGAAATGTCCAAACCCCACCAACCAGTCTAAAAATATATGGAGAACCTTCGTACATTATAAAAAGTTGTCCTTCGTGTCGTTTAATGGACGTTTAAATATAAAAACAGAACCACATTTTAATAATTTTCAACCATTTAGAATTCATTTTTGTCACTAATAAATAAATTTTCCTAGGGAAACACACGGCGAATGGAAAAAGGGGTTGGGAGAAAGTTTCCAAAAGTATGAATTTTGTAGGGCAATCCCTGGGTTTTCTTATTTCCTTTTGAAATAGGAAAGTGAAAATGAGGGAGGAGGGGGGAGGGGGGAGGGAAGAAGGAAAAAATTTGACATGATCGAATTTTCTCATGGAGGAGAAGTGATATAGACGATAGAGGGAATAGAGGAGAAAGTATGGAGGACAGTAAAAAGGTAGGCTAGAGAGAGCGTGTGAGTGTGTGTGTGTGTGGCTGTAGTTGAGTAAGGGTGCATGGTTGGGTGGATTTTGACAAGTGTTATTACATCCTCCTCATGGGGTGTGTGTATAGGAGGTGAGGAGGAGGGAGGGAGAGAGCCAGAGTCTTTATGACCACGTCAGGAATGGTCAAAGAGCGAGAGCCAAGTGTCTTTTGGAGCGGAAACGCTCCTCGTGAAAAAATCTATGAGGGATTTTAGGGGGAACCCAAACTGACCATTTGTACGGGCCCCAAAGAGAATAAAGAGACGAGGAGGACACACATATACACTGTTCAGGGGAGAATCCCTGTGTGTGTGTGCACAGAAGAGCAGAAGTAGCCTCCACACACGAGCACTAAATGACCCATGAATTGAATGAATATCTTTATCGCCTCCATCCTCCTCCTAAGCCATTTTGAATAGACTTTTACTTTACCATCTTGGTCTTCCAACACTTCAAAAACTCTCCCTCTCTCTTTCACTCTCACGTCCATAGTCTCCACTTGGGACTGAGGCTAAAGACCAACAATTTCTCAGCACACACACCCGTCCTCTTATCCTCCTTCACTCTCCCTTTGTTATTCCCTTCTTGGTCTGACTAAGCCTATGAGGAAGGCCTTTTGATACTTCAAGGGAACAAAAAAAGATGTAGACTTTTCTCCAAATCCTCCTCTCTCCTCCTCTGTCTATATTCTACCCATATTTATTAACTTTTTATCCAAGGAAAATATTCAATTCAAAATTGATTTTGTCTCGAAAGTTCTGAACTTTCCTTTATGAAATTTGGTGAGGTTTTTAGAAATATGTAATGATTCTACTTAATTTTTCATCAAAGAATTAAATTGACATTATCAGCCACAGATCCTGTCTAGTTTGTCAGGTAGTGTGTGTGTCCTGTAAGACACACACCCTCTCATGAATGTCTGATATGATAATTATTGTGAAATGAAGAGACGATGCGGAAATTAATTTGAAATTTGAATGACAAATTATTAGTAAATTAATTTAATCTGCACACCATCACTCTCTTCCTCAGTGTGTGTGTGTGGGAACGTAAGTAGTGGTTATGTGAATATGAGAGAGAGAGAGAAGTTCCACATAATAATGCAGGAGTTCATGTCAAATAGTTTGATAGTTGCTCCAGTGCACGCAGCTCTGGAGTCTGTGGAGTAGAGAAAGCGTTGGAGGTTTACTTTATAGGCTTATCAGATGTTGAAGTGAAGGGAAAGACAGTAGTAAATACATAGTGGAGATGGACAGGGAGAGGGAGATGGGCTGGCGATAAGGCGATGTGAATTTGCGTGGAAATCGGCAAGAGATTAGAGGCTCAATGTGAGTTGGAAATGCAATTGAGAGATTAAAGAGTCCACAGAGCCAGGAAATCCCTTTGATGGTCTCACTCTTCGTCTTTCTAATGTGATCTCCACTCCTTCCACCATTCTAAACTTCACATCAAGCCATATGCAAACAACAAGAGGCTGTCTCCTATCCCATCCATACACACACGTACACACAGAAGAGAAGAGAAGAGAGAGAGAGAGAAATGCTAACTCCATCCAAAAACTTCCATATTCCATAACATTGACTGTCAACACCCTCCCAAAACACACACACACTCTCTCTATCCTTCGTACGGCTGACATTATACGGGCTTTAATTTCCTCCTTCCCATAGACACAAAGACAAAATTTTCCAAAACTCCACTTCCTCACTGAAGGACACACACACATTGTGTGTGTGTCCCTCACAGTCCTACACACATCAAGTAGTTTTTACATAGATTAAGGCACTGCCTGTCTATGAAATATTATCATTTTAATTTTTTCTAAAAATTTACTAGATCATTGTGTCTCTGTTTAATTTTGAGAATAGCTCAATGTTCCTTGACTCAGTCCATATTGTTCATTTGTATATTCACTGCAGGAGGAGGAGGAAGGGACCACTTGAAAACTGTAGACTAACAATGAGGGCCACTTGAAGGCTGTGGTGTACCAAAAACTTCACATTTAAATGGACTGGTCTGATTTCAATTCAAGGGATTCCTCATGTGAGAGAGAGTGAGTGTGTGTGTGTGGATGACCCTCCCCTTGTTTTCATTGGGCGAGTGTGCCAAACACGGGTAAGAGCGTGCTAAACTGTTAAAGCCCTACTTTGCACGTGTCATCCACACTATTTTTTTAAAAAAGGAATGAGAGATTAGTCCCTTTTTCTTTCTGCCTTTCATATGAAATCTAAATCAACTTTGAGAGGGTGTCTCTCAAAGTACTACAGACTACAGTATAAGGGAAATTAATGCGGAGTCCAGTAATTTAAAAACAATTTCCTTTTTGAGTCAACACGATCGCGATCAGAGTTTGTGCGTGTGTGTGTGTGAAAAGTGGGAGGGGAATGAGAGGAATTTTTTCAAAAAATTTAAATGGAACAACTTTTTGGAGTGAAAGAAACTACAGAATAGGGAGAATAGACAGGAAATTTGGAAAATAGAACAAGGAATTGTAGAATCGTGTAGCCTCTTGTGTTTAACATGTGTGTGTGTGTCTGTAACTTGGCTCACTTCATTTCTCCTTCTTTCTCTCTCGTTCTCTGTCTCTTTGTTAAATTCTGTTGACTCTGGACTTTTCAACCGTTGATAGATTTTCACAGTTTTGTTGTTCCTCCTCCTCTTCAAGTGTGGCAAGAGAGAGAAAGAGAGAGAGTGGAGTTAGACGAATTGTGTGTGTGTGTGGGTAAGTAACCAAGCGGCTCTCTCTGGGCGAATTCGAAATCGTCGGATTACAATCATTGATCCATACAATTTCCCATTTCAGCTGAGCGTGTTATAACAACTATTTTCCTTCTCTTTACATATCCCCCCAATTCACACTCTCCCCCTCCCAGCACACGCACACACACACTGTCACTCTGTACATGAATGCCTTTGCAATTTACATCACTCTGTATATAATATATCATTAGCCTTCCATTTCGTATTAGCCAGGCTGAAGAAGAATCTTGAGAGCAAAATTTCTCTGTCCATCCTTCCGATGCATATATACACTTACCCTCCATTTGCGTGTGTGTGGGGAATATGGAGGGATGGGTGGATGGACTATTCGAAGGATAGACTATGATGCATAATGCATTGTGTGAAGATTGACATGCATAAGGCAGTAAGCTTAGGTTATGATCAGTTAGCTAAATCTAAAATCTACTTTAGCCTCCATCTCCTCCATCCTCAATACAAGAGAGAGAGACACACACACACACACATGAAATTCAGCTTTCAAACAGACTCTTATGTAATGCAATGTATGTGGGTGAGAGGTAGGGAAATGGAGATTTTGGCATTTACTGGAAATCATGACCAAAAATCGTGTTTGTTAATCCCATCTCTCTTTCTCCCATCCTCGTTCCATGACAAGGAGCCATGGAGTCTAATCTGTGATGAGCCGGATAAAATATTGACAGTCAGATGGGAATTCTATTTTGTGTATATAGGAGAGGAGAGGGAAATTGTTAGTCAATATCTGACGTCAATATTTCTGTATGTACATTTACATTTTAATTACACCCGTACACAAGACAGGATGAATAAAGAAATGAAGATGAAAAACGTAGTCAATAGTATAGAAAGTGAAAGGGATGCTTCTTTAGATCCTGTACTGTGAAGAGTATGGTGTGTGTGTGTGTGTTGATACATAAGTAATGATGGTGACGATTTGTTAAATGTTGACGGAGTCTGTTTGGGGGAGAAGAAGAGAGAGAGAGGAGGATGGAGGAAGATGTTCTTTTCCGGTTCCATGCATGGCTGTACTAGTAGTGGGGGAAACTGGAAAGAGAGAAGGAAAGTGGAGTGACTAAAGAAATCTTGAGTGAAAAAGCTCCTTGTCATCATTACACGGTCTCCCTCCTCCCCTCTTCTAATATCTGTACAAACATACACACACACACGGAGGAGGGAGAGAGATAAGAGAGTGTATAAGAGAAGAGAGAATCCGCCTTGGAATAATATTTATAGGTGAAAAGATGACGTTGAAATCTATGGCGAAACTTAAGAAGGAGAAGAAGAAGGATGATTATTACTGTGAGTATACAAAGGACCATAAAATGCATTTCGCCAAGTCTCCTACATACACACATCCACACACACATCCTCATATGTCGTGCCTACCCGGGTAGTAGTTACATACAAGTTTTGAGAGTCGATTGCCTCTCTCAAGTCTCTCTCTCTCTTGTATCTCCTCCATGTATCCAACACACTGGCTGGCGTATATTTACAAACACACATCCTCCTCCTCCTCCGTCTCTGAATAGAGAGAGAGAGAGAGTGAGTGTGTGTGTATGGACCATTCTGAGTGGAATGATGCTCACTGGGATGCGGATGCCGAGTCGACGTATTAATGAGGGAATAGGATGGAGAGAGAGCGTAATCTTTTTTGGTCGGGGTCGAAAGGGCGAAAAGCGTCCACCTGTGATGTTCTCACCGATCCGCCACTACCCGGCATGCATTGTACCCTCTTCTCGTCTAATGTGTGTGTGTGTGTGTGAGGAGATACACGCACTCTACCCCACATCCCATAGCTATCGTTGGGTATATGAATATTACATTCTCTGTACAGATATTATAGCTAATATATCTATGTGAGGAGGGAATGAGGGAAGTGGGGAAGAGAGAGAGAGAGAGAGATGAGGGAGGGAAAGAGCATTGGTCGGTAGTGGCGGTGGCAGCGGTAGGTGAGCTTTGAATAGATTGGCTCTATCTAGGAAGAGAGGAGAGACTGGGAAGGAAGAAGCCCCCCGTTCAGTCGGTGACAAAATGGCCAAAGTATAAAAGGCGTCAGTTGAGACCATCAGGAGAAACTTGTTCCATACAATCACTTTTTGGCTCTCTTGTGGTCAACGTCATCTTTCTCCTCTCGACTCCAAAACATTCCTCCTCTCCTCTTCTTCTCTCTCTCTCACTCTCTCGTCACCCCTGCCACACAATCAAAGTTCCGTCTCCCTTTTTTATCCACACCTGCTGGTTCCTTATGTCCGACTGACTTGTCCCTCTTCTTCCTCCTACATCTACCCTCAATTCAATTGAGACATTCCAATTCTTCTTGTCCTCCTCCGTCTCCTCCTTGTTCAATTTTGTTGTTGTTGTTGTTCCTGTGTCCTCCTCTCTATTTTTGTGCGGAGTTGGCCTCGGATTCAGTTGTGGGGTTCGGATTGGGGTGGTGTGTCTCTTTCTGTGTTCTCCGTCTCCTATTGTGTGGGTGTGTGTGTGAGGGGAAAGTGTGGCGGAAGGGAAAAGTGGAACTAAGAGCTTTTCTTCATCTCATCTCAGCTGAGCAAAAGTAAGAGAGGAAACTTTGGCAGTGAAAGTCACCCTAACAGACACACATACAGTAGAGACAGACAGAGAGAGAGACAAAATCTAGTCTAGTCTCCGGTTGGTCTTCTTCAAGTACACAATACAAGGATCGGACGGGAGTGTCATTAGACTTTATTGTACTACTTTCTCCTTCACAAGTGAACGACGTCTCATTTTATTCTTCTGGCCTGACAAATCAAGTCACATTTCCAGGAACGTGGATGGGTTCTGAGGACAATCCAATCGACTTGAGAAGGATACAATCAGGGATTTAATTTGTGTGTGTGTTCGTATGGAGGGGAGAGACAAGTTGAAAATAGTTTGAGTGAAATTAAACGAAATTTTGGAGGACTGTGTGTATGAAAGGGGTGGAAAGACAAAGAAGGGAAATTGTGACAGGATAATCTTGGAGAAAAAAATGGGTACAGGTGAGATTTATTGATTGGAGATTTACTGAGTGTATTCAAACTTGTGTAAAAAAATTCTAAAGGAAAATATTACAATTTTTCTTCTTTTCTCTACATTTAAAGCTCATTTTTATGAGAAATTGGAGTTATAATTTTTTTAAAAAAATAAATTGATCAGGGGACAGACTATTAGACATTCCGTGCAAAGTTTGCGGAGACCGAAGTTCTGGGAAACATTATGGAATTTACTCTTGCGATGGTAATTTTAATTTCATTCATTACTAGTTCACTGTCATACTTTTAATTAAATTATAGCATCACAAAACAAGAATAGGACAATTTGACTGCAACTCTGCCATGTAAAACCTCCTTACTGACGAACATATGTCATAGTTCATCACAATATCTTGTCCATCACTTGTAAATGACTGACACAAGTGTCTTTACATAATGTTTAAAGGGTGTTCGGGATTTTTCAAGAGGAGTATTCACCGGAATCGTGTGTACACATGTAAAGCACAAGGAGACTTGAAGGGAAGGTGTCCCATAGACAAGACACACAGGAATCAGTGTAGAGCTTGCAGACTCAAGAAATGCTTTGAGGCATCCATGAATAAAGATGGTAAGTTAAAGAGTAGAGACGTAGTCAAAAGTAAATAAATCTTTCGTCCTATATTCCCATTACATGTGTATTTCACAACACACGGTACATAGGGTCCAGTAAAACAATACAATCATGTGTGTGTGACGGAGAGCGGGTAGGAAGTTGCGCCCGAGTTCGGATAGGACGGAGGGAAGGGAGGAAGATTAGCTGCATTGGTTAGGGAGTGAGAGGGAAGCCAAAAAGTCAAGCCCCTTCCGACTGTCGATTGGTCGTGGGATAGCAGCGTAGGTTTGTCCTCATTCGCATGAATGACTTCATCCCCGTCTCTCATTCCCCTTCATTCAATAACATTCCACATCCTTCTTGTCAACTCTCATAGTCCTTCCGATTCTCCGTGTTTACCAAATGTCCTTTACAAGGAAAAACATTCATTTATGTGTAGCCAGAAATGGCTATGAGAGGGAAAGAAGGAAAATTGGGAGCTTTGGCTGTGACGTAAAAAGGAGGGTTGTGTTCGGGAGTGTAGAAGTGGAACTCTCTAAAGTGTGTGTGTGTGTACATATTGACCAAAGTGTGAAGGTTATTGATGTAAGTTAAGTTGGCTAACTGAGAGGAAAAACAAGACTAATGATCTTAATTCCCTCCTGCCTCTCTTCTCGTCCTCCTATGTATTTCCCTCCACTCACAAAAAGGAATACAGCATCAACAACTCTCTCACTCTCTTTTTCCTCCACTCTTTCCCTGCCTACATGTGTGTGTGTGTGTTTTTATACTTTTCCTCGCCTAATTGCTCAGATCTGTTTTTCTTAATCGGATTTGCGGTGGCTCAGCTTCTTCATCTTCAACTTGAGATTTTCTTTTTCTCACATTCATTTAAGTTTGCCTTCCACATCTCTCTCTCTCTCTCTCCTTTCTCTCTTTTCTCTCTTTTCTCCGTCTTTCTCTCTTTCCATTTCACTCTTCACGCATATAAGACCCATGGGTGCAATTTTTGCTCTCATTTTCTTTCAACAAGACATCCATCTTTTTCACACGCAATCGAGCTTTCATTTCTCTTGTTCTTTTCCTCTTTTCCCCTTTCTAGTCTCCGTCTCTTTCCCGACTTGAGACTGTATTCTTCAATTTCGTTGAGATGCAACTTTCACAATCACACACACACAACACAACACTTGAAAAACAGAATTTTTCCTTCCTCTCACTCCCACTCTCTTCCTTCTATTTTACCATGCATGAAAAAGAAAATATGGTACATGATTACATAAATGATGCTCTCTCACACACACATAGGTACATATATGGAGTATCATCCTTAGCTCATTGCATGACTTGTCTTCTTACCATCATAAATTATAGCACTCTTATTTGCTTTCTTTTTTTAAAAAAAAGAATATATCGTATCATATCAAAGGAAAAAAAGTTTGTTCACTTTCTCTTTCTACAGGAAAGCATTATGTGTATTTCTTTTCCATGTTCATACATTCTCCTCTACGTTTAAACTTGAGACTGTAGTCTGGAGTCCTCATGTCCATGAAAGAAAATGCAAGAAGCTAAATTCCCCTTGTATTTCTTCGTTACAACTAGACTTTGTACTTTTCCATCTTCATACAAAATGTAATGATAGTCAAAGAGTCAGAGTTGCCCATTCGTTCCTTTTTGAGAATTTATTGCTTTTCAAATTTCTTCTTACAAAGTTACACGTACAATTATTGCTATTGTTGAGAAAATGAAGTTTCTCCTCTACCAGTCCCAGTCACACAAAAACGTAACGTAATTTATGAGTCCGACTTATAAGCTTCAGAGAGAAAGAAATGCAGACATTTTTTCGGACAAAAAAAACTTTCTGCGAAGAATAAATGGAACTTTCCCAATTTTGCTCTTCGTTTTCAATGGGATTTTTGTGAATGGACAGTGAAGAAGGGAAATTGTATTTGTTTGGTTACATATTTCTTGGTAATAGCTGTGCAACATGAGAGAGGTCCAAGGAAGTCAAAACATGCAAAGCATGAGAGTTTGGGGAATTCGACCGTGTCCTCAGTCAGTCATCATCAACATCACTCATCCTCCACTTCAGTGACGATGGGAGGGAATTCTACCGTCGGTTTGGTCAATGGAATGGATGGGTCAAGTGGATTTTCCCTGAGTCGAACCGGTGCACCCAGTGTCATTTCATCGTCATCGGGAGGAGGAGGAGGAGGAGCGTCTTCTAGTAATGGAAGTGGAAGTGTGTCACTTTTACCAACATCAGCGTCTTCAGCGTCAGCGGCCGCTGCAGCCGCTGCTGCTCATTTGACAATCCATTCAGCCACTCAACATTTGTTTCAACATCAACAAAATCATCCTCTCGTTGAAGGGAATCATCCCTTCAGTTCCGGGACGGTGACAGGGCCCTTACTCGTCCATCACTCGGCAGGACTTTTACAAATCCTCATGGCAGCAGAGAGGTGTCAAGTAGGGCCCATACATTTATTCACTGATGAATTAATGAATCTTTTAGAATACTGCAATGTAAACTTATCAATTTGTAGGAATTTGTTTGGGGGCCACGGGTCACCGAATCCTCTTCGGCTGCTGCGAATGTAGAAAGATTGGTGCATTCTTCCCCTTTAATTACTTGGAGTCCATCTTGGGAAGCTCTACAGGTATACAATTGTGTAATGGAAGCATATTACATTGTAATCAAAATTATGAGGAAATTTACGGTGGAGCATGTGAGAACTCTGTTTAACGGGAGTAAAGAATTCTTTTCAGGAGACATCAGCTAGACTACTTTTTATGGCGGTTCGGTGGGTCAAATGTCTTGGACCTTTCCAAACATTATCTAAACGAGATCAGGTGAGAGATGAAGCTGTAGTTGTGTATTAATCCTGTATGTAGAAAGTTTTAATTTTTTGGTGAATTTTTTTTCAGTTACTCTTACTAAGTGAGTCGTGGAAAGAATTATTCCTTCTTCATTTGGCTCAATGGTCTGTACCTTTGGACTTACCCACTCTACTCGGAACTCCGAAGGCCCAAGAAAGATTTCCAAAAGATCCTTTGGTCCTTCAGGACATTAAAGCTATTCAGGTACTTAAATTCCGCTGTCACTTATCAATTTCCAGTTGAATTAATAATAAGATGATGTTGCATTTCTTTGTTTCAGGAAATTATGGGACGATTTCGACAACTTTCTCCTGACGGCAGTGAATGTACTTGATTAAGTACAACTATGAAAGATTTTGTTCATCCATTTTAAAAATAACTGAATATCAACTGAATAAAACTTTTTTTCTCTCTCTTGTGTGTAGGTGGGTGTATGAAGGCCATTATATTACTGAAGCCTGGTAAGAATAACTCTCTTGAATAAAAATCAATCATTTTCTCTGGGTTTTAATTGTTTTTGTCTTTGAAAATGTAATAGAAACAGCTGGGCTGCTAGACATTCAACCAGTGGAAATGCTTCAAGGTATGAATTGTTTTGCAAACAGTAAATATGCTTTATAGTATATATTGCAGTACACACACATTGTGGTGAAATATTTACTCAAGTTTCCTTGTCCTGGATGAATATTTTAGACCAAGCACAGTGTATTCTGAATGACTACATTCGAGGTCGGTACTCCAGACAACCAACAAGATTTGGTCGAATGTTACTGTTGGTGCCCAGTCTCCGAGCAGTTCGTCAAAATACTGTCGAGAATTTGTTTTTCAAAGACACCATCGGTGAAATACCCATGAATAGACTCCTCATCGACATGTACGCATTACATCAATAGGCAAAAAAATAAAAATTGAATTTCTCTTTCAAAATTGCCTTTATTCCCATAAAATTCGACATTTCTGTGTTTGCCATTTCTGTGTTGAACTCTAAAATGTTCTTTTGTCCAGTACATTTCCTCGACCGCCCTCCTCTTTCCAGGAGTAAGGTTCTGAGAGCATTATCGGTCAATAAATGAAAACCCGTTGAAGCTTGCCTCACATACTTTTTTTCAAAATTGTAAATAAAATTGCATTTACGCATGATTAGCTAGCTATGATTGGGTGTCGACCAAGTGCTGATTTATTTCTGTATATTCTGCGTAATTTTAGACAGCGTCCTTGACATGACAGGTCATGTTTTGTGCAAATTCCATATATATACCCTTGTAGTAAAAGAATAATCATAGTTGTCGTGCGTTAGTTTACGTAACTTTCTGAAGATTATCCTGCTCGTGGCGGCTCATAGTCACGGTAAGAAGGCAATTACATCCTGTACTTCATTTCATAAGATATTGTCGTTTGTCATACACAAATGATAAATTGTTTATTATTGTTGTGCAATGTATTTAGATGGAGTCAGATGAAGAGAATATTGTTCCTGCACATACTTTCACAGTTCTCGTAAAGGATGATGCGACTATGGAATTGATGGATGTCGATTCTTCTCCTGTTAATGAACATTCTGAATCATTATCACCCTTACCTCCTACTGCTGCTTCGTCTCCACTTCCACAACAACAAAAATTGGATGAGGAGGATGAAATGAGAAATGTTTTAGAAGAGGATGATCAGATTGACATACAAGAACCACAACCTTTGAGAAAAACGTGATTTTAAAAGATTTATACTGGAAAAACAACTGACTGAACTTTAAAAGATGGACATGTTCGCCTGATAGTTACTCAATCATCACTGATCATCCATCAGTTATGTTTCTACACGTTATCCTCATTCATATATTTTTGCTTTATACCACAACATGGTTTATGGTTTTCACAAAATAATTAACATTTCGTTTTTTTGCTGTCTAAAATCCACACACTGTGTACTAATAATTACGATATTATTATAGAGCATTCCATTATTATGTAGACATTTTATATATGTGTGCGCACGATGACAGAGATGAAATGCAATTCTATAGTTACATTAAATATAATGCAGACGTTCCGTGTGTCGATTTAATTGCATAAACTAATCACCATCCATCCTCATTAGTTTAAGGGGCTTAGAACACTAAGTAATATTAGACACCATCTTGAAGTCCTTGAAAAGTATCCCCGCTGGAACGAGTATTCGTGTGCTCTTGAAAAGTGCTCCATGCTGAAGGAAGTTGAGGCCCCGAATATTTGGTCATAAATTATTGAATTTTTGCTCGCTGACAAGGAAATTATGATTGTCAGCTCGTGTTAAATTGTCACAATTACGAGGTGAGTCCAATTTTCCACAATTTAATCCCTGTCAACCGTATTTCGTGAGGAAATTGCACGATGCTTGTAAACGTTGCATACGATTTGCCTAATTCAACTTTACAGACTCAAAAATGGAAAGAAAAAGGCTAGGAAATTTGTCTCTAGAGCACTACTTGGAAAATGATTCCACACGATCAGATACTTTTGTTCTATATTTTGTGATACCACTGGGCTTAAGTCCAACCTCACGAATGCTTTCTGCTCAAAAGGTGAGTAAACTATGGCCATCATGGTCAAGTATAAAGTGTTTCATTAGGAAACTTTCATACTACAGAACGCATTTAATCAATATTTCTGTGCATTTTTTGTCCCTAGCTATGCGAAGACGCTAATTTGAATACAGAATGGTTAATTGAAGAAGATGTAATCAAAGAGACACCAAAATTTGGGAATGTTTTCATATTGGATCCATGCAGTGGGCCGGTGTTCGAGTATCTAAAGGAACATTTTTGTCTATCAAGAACTTTCATGTATGTACTTAATTTATACTTAATTTACTTATTCTTTGTTTCAGTATTTGAAATCTATTAGTGTTGATGTAAAAAAAGTGAAAGAAATAATTGATTTGATACAACTTATATTATTATTTACTTTGTTTTTTCTAGGGTTATTGGTCCACAATGTATTATGTATGCTCTGGAGAATGATGGTAGCATAATCCGGAATATAGGATATCCATTCTGGAGTATGACGATGCAAAATACTTGTGTTACACTCACAGGGTTCAACAGAGTTGTTGCTGTAAGTACCTACCGTAATTGAAATTATACATATTGTAGTCATTGCTTGTTTGTTTTTACATTGCATTGGAAATTATTTTTATTCCAGGCTGAACTCGTAGATTTGGTCCTGAAAATGAATGGAACTGTTCGTCAAGCTTACTGTAGAAGGACTACTCATTATTTAAGAAATCTATAACACCCAAGTGTATAGAAGCATACAAGAATGGTGTTTCTGTGATGACTGAATACTGGATCAGAACTCTGTGGGCTGAATGTCAGAATGGCATGGTTGACATAGCGGATCCGAAGTTCGTCGAGTATTACTGTCCTGTATTTCATAATGCTGAGATTTGTTTCTCGCAAATACCATCTGATTTAAAGGCTTGTCTTGAAAAGACAATAACAGAAAACGGTACACGCTTCTCCTAAATTGTCCACAATTATTTGTTCTTGTAGTACATGTTCAATTAACATGGCATTTAGAAACTATAGGCATGTAGTACAAAGTTTTTTTTGTAAAATTTCAGGAGGTTCCTACTCGATGGATCTTAAACGACTTGAAACAGATATTTTGGTATGTCCTGTTACTAGTAGTCTGAAGTATCCGTACTCAATGGAGTGGGGAATACCCTGCGTCACTCCAGAATGGATTGATGCCTCCAAAAAAGCCGGCCGTGTCTTACCTTTCGACAATTTTCAACCAATATCCTTGAATTTCCCCACCACTCATATCAGTACTGATAGACTAATTGTGCGTAAGTAATTATAATTATTTTAATTTTTTAAATGTGTTAAGTTTTCGTACAAATTTCATCCAAACGTACAAGCTACTCATTACTTTTTATGCAGCACCACCACCATCCACAGTCCAGTACAAGTAGAGAGGAATGTCTGTTTGAATGGCTCGTTGGCTATTTTACGTCAAACACCAACAGGATTTTTAGACGGTTGTACGGTGAGTTTTCTACCTCATAATTCTTTCATGTGAATGTGCTTGACATTTTGAAAATTGTTTGGGTTAGTTTACCTGCTGGTCGTTTCCTTGTTGGATTGTTTTACAGATATATTTATGTGACCATACTAGTCATGATGAAAAAATAATGGAAGCTCGCAGAATTATCCTTTCGTCAAATGCAACTCGATTAGACCAAATTACTTCAAAAGTATCACATGTCTTGGTCATTGACGGGAAAATATCAGAAGAGGAAATAAGAATGATCAAAAATGTTGGTCATGAGTAAGTCATAATATCTTTAATCCCGTTCATTATTACAGCTTACATATAAATAAATTCTAAATTGGACAAAGTAAAAACACAATCTTTTGTGGTCTCCTTCCAGTCCTAATATAGTCTCACTGGAATGGCTGGTACAATCTGTAAAGCAAAAGGGCTTAGCAAATGAGGAGCGTTATACTGTCAAAATTCCATCATTCAAAGGAACAAATGAAATAGTCATTCGACGACAATCCAATTTCAATACACCCGGGACCAGTGGACATAATAAATCAACAGCATTGGGGTTTGGAAAGAATGAACAGACAAATGAAATAAGGATCTCATCGGTGTCTGCCTTAAGTATGGTAACTTCTGAGACTAGTGTACCAAAAGTGACACCACAAAACAGAGTTGCATCAATTCAAGTAGATATGATTGAGCCGGACATCCAGATGCTTTCACCTCCTCCTCCGAGACAACAACGACCAGTGAACCGGTTAAAAATTCCCAATCCAGTCAGAAGAAAGGGGTTACCTTTTGTCCATGTGAGTAAAGAACGTTCCTATCAGGTTAAGCGAAAAGTAGCCTCAGAACCACAACCCTTGTTCAGCAATCCAAAAATTCCCAGAGTTACGACGACAGTTAAATCAATTAACTTTTGGAAAGGTGAAGAGATAGAGCTTGTGACGGAGAGGAAGGCTCAGGGGATTTCAAATCTGCCTCAAATCGGCAATAAATCTACGCCGATGAGAATTAGTCGAGATGAAAGTAATTTTGGAGAACAAAGACAAAATAGAGGTTCGGTACGAACTATTGGCATTGAGGAAGTTCAGACTGACGAGTCAAGAATTTGTGAACCTCTTCGTGACGATGTACCTCTGGAAATAGAAAGGTCGTTTGTCTCTGACAATCCCGTCGCTACTCCTCTAATATTTGTTCTTTCGGGATGTGATCAGACTGTAAGTTGTAATGCAACAATGCATTTACTTAAATTTCAGAAAAATAATTGACTGACAAAGACATTCTTGACACTTCTGTTTGTTATCTGGATTGTTTTTAAGCTAATTTTGTTTATTTATTTCTTTGCAGGAGAAAGTAGCAGCTACATCAGTGGTTGAAGAACTTGGTGGCCTCGTCAGTACCACTGAATATCATGATCACTCAGCCGATGCTGTCATCGAGTTTACAATTTCAAGGAGTGAGAAGATGCTGGGAGCCATTGCATCGGGAAGACCTCTTTTACACCAAAATTACTTGAATGCATGTCAGGATGCAAGTAGATTAGTAGAGGTAAATCAGTAAAATATAGACATTTTTTCAAAATTCTCTCGAGCTTTACTTCTTTTGTTATACTGATTTTATGCATTAATTTCCAGTTTGAAGAGTATATGTGGAAAGAAGAAGATACGTCATCCGAGACAGACAAGAGAGTGACAGCAATAGCTAAATTTTGGTACGAACTTATTAAGGAAGACCCAATCAAGAGACCTTACACGAAATTGTGTGCGTACTTGGGTGATCAAGAGGACCCAAAAAAGGACTCCTACAGACGACTTATTCAGGCCGGTGGTGGGGAAGTAGCTGAAACCATGGAAGGTTCAAATATAGTCATTACTAATAGTCAAAGAATTATCGCCCAAGCTGCAAAACCTAAAGTACCTGCAAAACTCCTCATTTTTCTCAAGGACATTCTGATGAAAAGTGAGGATGTGAGTGATCTCTTGAAATAGTTTATCAACTATTTGGTTTCCTTTCTTAAAAAGTAAAACCTTATGAACTATCGATCTCTATAAACTCAGTCATATAAAATAGAAATACCAATATTGTATTTCATACTTATGTAATACTGTACATACAGAGTCTGTAGTAGATGTTCAATTAATTCCAACTATTTCCATTTTTTAGTCACACGATGGTTGTAGGAAATAACTTTGCAACACTTTCTGGTCTCAATGTCACTTTACTCACATTTTCTAACCATTTCAACAAAACGTGGGAGTATGAACACAAATTATGTTTACTCATTATTAATAAGTTATTAATAAAATAACTAATGTTGATTTTGACACTGAGATACTGGTGTGTAAGACAAAGACATCTCATATACTTACATGACTTGTAACAGTATATGCTCCGTCCGTTTAATACTATTCTATCATAAACAAATGACAAATAATAGTCAACGTTTAGTAGTAATATATAATAACTTGATGAGACATCTACTTGAGGATCATAACCAAGATTGAGTTTATAATAATACGATTTTTTTTGTAGATACAAAGAGTGTACGATAACAATAAATAGTGGTTGAGTCTTGCCTTATGTCTTTAAGGAAACCAGGTAGTACTGCGTAATAATAATACTTATTATTAGAATTACTCTAGTAGTGATTGAGGGAACAATTTCAGTTTGCTAAAGTCTTGAAGGACTTGAAGAAGGAGTTCTTTTGTTATACGTGGATATTGTAGGTCCTTAAATCCCGTCTCGGACAATTTCGATCCATCTAGGGCCAAATGTCTTTTTGTGAGGGAGTCAGAATGAAGATAGGGTGTGAGAGGTGTGTTTGAGACTCCATTGGCACAGCATAGTTTAGCCCACGGTTCCATATGCTTGTCGTTTATTTCCTCCATAACATCATTTATATCCAACTAAAAGAAAAATACACTCTTCTTAATTATTACTCCCTTGAATAGGTTATACACAACTTGTCATAACATGATGTATTACATTTCCATGTGTTCCTCTTTTAATTATCCATTATCCTTCAAATTTAGTTTACCTTGGCTAATGTTGAGAATGTCGTTCCCCAGTATTCATGATTGATGTTGAAAATGTCGCTCACAATATTGCTAATAATTCCTTGAGTAGTGTCTCCCTCATCAACAATGTTGTATATCTAGGGTATAGTATAACATTCAAAATAATTGCATTACCCCAATGAGGAGGATTTAAGTGTATTATTCAGGAAAAGAGATATTGACATGGTTGAGCTAACCTCTCCAGGTTTTCCGTGAAGACAGAGGTGATATGTAGCCCGTACAAGATCCGACACGTGAACAGTATGAGTTTTTAATTCTGCTGTCCAGGGAAGCTTCATCATTTCCTTTATATGTTTATACACCGCCCCCACAACTAGTCTTGGAGCTTAAAGTGTGTAATCAAAAAAGTGATCAATCTTTTAACCTCACACTATCATCCTCACAAATTTGAATGTAGAAGGTATCAGTAACAAGGAAATTAAAAACTTACTAATTCCTATTCTGTCACCAACTCCATACACAATAGCCGGCCTAATAATAATGTGATTTTTCAACGCTTTACTAACTTCTTGCTCCGCTTGGTACTTATACTGCAAAATAGAATTGGTCATAAAGATGATGATAACGCCTACGAGTAATTCCTAACACTGTATAATACAATTTGTATTTCCGACATTAGGGGAAAAGGATTGACTTACAGTGTTTTCATGGTTCCATTGATCCACTTTTGTGCTTTCCTTGTGTGGAGACTGGAAAGAAGAGAAAATATGCTATGTATGAGCCGTTCGTCCATAAAAAAGGAACACTTTATAAAATTATTTGACCTACCTTATCTTTGGGATATAATGTCCCAGTAGAGAATTCAATGTATAATTTAAGTTTGTTTCCAAATTTTTCAACTGCATGATGAACTACATTTGAACTCAGTTTGTAGATTCCATCCTTGTACACTCCTAAATGACACAAAGATGTGTAGAGAAAATTGATTGGTTGTTAAATCCCACTGCTGTGTCAACTAATTATTAATACCTTCAGACTGTCCACTTCTCGTCTCTGCAGCCAAATTAATTACATAGTCCACATCGTCATCCACATTTTGGAATGCTCGCTCACAACCACCTGTAATTCAATTATGTTGTAATTGACAATCAAATTTTAAATATTAATACGAATATTCTTATAGTAGTCGTGATATTTGTGTTCTCTTACTTTGAGTTATTAAATTTGCGCTTTTGAAGATGACTTTGGGATTTTGAAAAGCAGCAACATGAGATTCATTCATCCATGCAATTTCTGGTAGGGTTTTGTCTATCACGTATATGACACTTGACTTATCAAGGAGAAAGTCCACCAAGTGCCTCCCTATAAACCCGCACCCTGGAAATAGAATGAAACGTATTATGTAAGTACATTATACTAATTGTTATTGTGGCTATTAACATGAGGATTAGATTTCTCCGGCTCTATGGGGCTCGTACAAGAATTGTAACAACACGTGTACTAGTTGATTTCATTTAAATAATAATAAATAAGCATTGACACAGTACATAATATAGGATGAAGACAGGTGAAGGAAATGAATAGTTAATGCATTACTAATTACTGATAACTCGAATTTTCCTAACATTATCTGAATCCAATTAATTCACCATATATGACTCACAGACTTTCCATTGGTGATCTGGATCATTTACATGGCATGCATTGTCACGGAATAAATAATTACATAATGAGACTATTCTCCTTAAAACAGGAGTGAGTCAATGCGTCATCAACAGAGTCATCTCCTATATTACTTAATCAGCGTACATTTACATACTAACTGCTCAAACTAACAAGGTCACAAGGATAAAGATTAACACGTAGAGATGGACAGGTCAGGATTGACTGATTAATCATGTGCTGTAGATAAAGTGTCATGATTCATTACACTCGATCGTTTTCTTAATTTCAAATGAAATTACAAGAGGAATATTATGAAGAAGTATTTTGAAATTTTGACTATTACATATCATTGCACTGCGTTGAGTACAGGCTGTGCAGTACAGCTAGGTAATTTAAACGACAAAATCAAATATTTGTTTTACATCATTTAACATTTACGGCAAAGCCAGTAAACTATACACACATGTTTGTTTATTCGTTCAGCAATTGTATTTCCAGTTCCATAAAGTACGACACTTGCATCCATAAAATATGAAATGCAAAATGTCTCATTCAATGACAAATTCCGACTGTTTAAATATTGGGATGTTATATTCAGACTTTGACAATATTTTATGTATGCAAACCTTTTGTCTGCAAAGAGAAGAACTAGCATTAAAACTCTTCTTCCCATTATATGTTATGTATCTTGATTACCTACAATATACATGTAACATTTAGTTTATATTTATACATACTTCCTTCTTCAGTAGTCATTAAGCT
This sequence comes from Pygmarrhopalites habei, assembly GCA_009870185.1. Classification (NCBI taxonomy): domain Eukaryota; kingdom Metazoa; phylum Arthropoda; class Collembola; order Symphypleona; family Arrhopalitidae; genus Pygmarrhopalites; species Pygmarrhopalites habei. Next base: position 25,160 of record WJFB01000271.1, on the reverse strand, counting down.
ATTGTACCGACAGAAATTCCTCTCATTTCCAGGACTCTTGGATACCGGAGGAGTGACAAGAAGGACTTCGGAAATTGATTTTTGGTTTTGAAAATTTTTTGTTTACCTGAATTCTGTGAATTTTAAAATTAGAAAATTGTTTGTCTGGAAAAGTGATTCGGCTCAATATAATTATTTTGACATTTGCTTCTTCTCAAGTGACTTGACTGTTCTTTTTAGATAGAAATATTGTAACGCAAAGCACGTAAATTGTACTTTGTGCCCCAGTAGAATGTGCATGGAGAAACTCCATTGTATTTTCCAGTGCTATTTTTATACGAGGATACATGAAGTATCTCCTTGCCTCCATTATTAAATTACCATTTATAATACATGAACGCAAAATAAAAATAGTAATCCAATACAACTGTCCTTGCATATCTTGTTCTGTCCCAAATGACTACAAATTACAAGAATGTAAAAATAGCAAAAAGTCTCAGAAGATACACACAAAGAAATGTCGCGGTAAACTTGTTCACATATTGATATTTAGTGTAAAGACAGTAGGATGGAATGTTAAATAAAAATTAAATAAAACTGACTTACCTCCCAATATCAAAAATTTTGGCAGACGGTCCTCTGACATTTATTCACTCTTTTATGTTGTGCTGTGTAAATATTTCAAAAAAATTACACAACCACTGGAATCAGTTCACCTTGAACCACTACACAATTTTTCCACACAGACACACACAAAATTCAATAGTGACTCTCTTGTTCCTTCTCCTTGCACCCACAGTCCGTAAGACTAGTTTATTTCCTTTATATTAAAAAATTTCCAGAAGAGTGGAGAAAACTCTGCGACAAGATTGCGGTGTATGGAAATTGTGAGCAACTTTTTCCTGTTTGGTAAAATGTATATATTTTTATTATTACTATTTGATGGGACTGAGTTTTGAAGGAGATATAATATCCAAATGAACTTGAGTATTGTGAAGTATTTATACTATATATTATATATCCTTTCTGCACAGTTGTAGTGTCGTTTGAGCTCCAGCAGCACAGAATCGTAATTACAATGTAATCGTAAAAGGATAAATTAGAAATGGAATTATTCAAGTTGACTGTGTAGTAGTAGTAAAATAAAGTACTCGTGGTTCGGGATATGCACAAAGATATTTAATGTATTCTATAGAATACCACCGTGACTACAGACACCAGAAATGTGTGTGTATGGGTAAAACTGCGGCAGAGGAATGAGAGAGAATGCGTAGCGAAAAATAAAATGTAAATACTTTACTTTACTCCCAACTCAGTCACTCTCACATATAGATAACAGTAGCAGAATGGACTCACTGTGAGTGTGTGTATTATGGAAATGTATGATACACTCTTGACTACTGTGTTCTACAGGATTTTGTACAATTTTGTACTGGAGCAGTTGTGTACAAGGTAAAGGCTGAGTAAGAACTAAAAACCCAATGGGGTTACATACAACAACGTTGAGGAGTTTCCATTTCTATTTAAAATATCTTGTGTGTACGTGTGTGTGAGTGTGTAGTTTAATGCTATTACTAACTGTGCAAAAGGGGAGCTAAGTGGTTCGTAAATAGTTGCCTTGCCTTGTTAGGTTCTATATTAATAATCGTTCGTCGGTAAACAGCTTGCCTCCTCTTTATGTTGTAGTTCTGTCCGTCGTACATACAATTATGTCACTTGTGTTTTTCATGTTCCCACTATATGATAATTATGTAAGGACGCAGGAGCTGAAGGTGATCTAATTGGGAATATTTACAAAAGCGAGAGAGAGAAATATTCCTACTGTACTACTTTGAAGGTGCTACTGTTTTAGGAGGAGGCGAGTTTCTGGAGAAACTCTTGGCACATGGAAATTGTGCTCACGTTTCTCCACTCCTACTTACACTATCTACCTACATATATACCTTGTCACCTAATCACGATTAATGGAGAGAGTGAGTGTGTGTGTGTAGTAGGCGGAAGCTGCAACTTTGTTCCTAAAGGAGGAGAAAAGTGAAGGGAGAAATTTCTCCATGACCCTTGCACTTGCTCCAAGACTTGAAATGATATAACCGTTGAGTTACCCCTACCTCACCCTTGACTTCTCAGCCTCCGGAGTAAATATTCAGTATAAGTAAATATATCATCGTGAAAAAAGAAGAAGCAGGAGGAGGGGGACGTCTAGCTGAACTAATATTGTAATATTAATTGTACGGAACATGCGAAAATTTTGTGAATATGAAAGCATAGGACCAAATGTTAGATTGCTTTCACTCAGCTCCTTACAAATTGAATTACCCGAGTAGCTTTTACTAACTCGTCAACTCTAACGTTACCTTACATCCTCGTCTCGCTCTTTCTCTCAACCGTGCACTTTCTACATTCTATGTAAGTACCTACAACGTAGTATAATAGACACACAATTTTACTCCCCACCAATCTTATGTATTGTATACGTACGGGAGGAAATATAGAGCTGAATAAAAGGAAATTTGTCTCATTGATTTTATGCTAGCAAAGGCCAAACTCTTATACCTACTAGAATGTGTGTAAACTCCTCTGCCAAGAAAATGCAACTTCAGCTTCCCGTTCTCCAAGTTCCTCTGTCGTGAGTAAACTATGGAGTTTTCGTGTGTGTCCGTGTCCGAAGGGAAAAGGTAGAGGAAGACGTTTTAATATTATATTCGAGAGAGAGGGAAAGAGAATGGGGGGAGGAGGTTCTATATAATAGATACTTTCTAAAGTTAATACGAAAGCGCCTGCAACTTACCACTCCTTCCAACAACACCCCCACCAAATTACTACCATGCTCTAGACATGGGAAATAATATGCAAAATATTGTGTGCCCATACACACTCTCTTGCAACGGGTGTCTTGTATGTTTTTCATACACTATAAATGTTATTTAATAATAAAACCATTTCATAAGTCAACTGACAGGAGAGTTACATATTATATTTTATGTATAGATGTTACCTATATATACACAACACTCACATAATTCCTTAATAATTAATTTTACTTCTTTCGACCACCACGTTCTTTCAATGACAGATGGACAACTGCTGACTCACCCACATTGTAAAAAGCTAGAGTATTTGAATCTTTGAAGAATACTCCCTCAACTTGTCTCAACTTTTGTTTGCCAGGTGCCAAACCAATGGCTTCACTGACTTTAGACTTTAGATTTGAGATGGGTTCTGTGAGAGCCAGGGTGACAGTGATCAGTTGACCATTCAGGTTCATCTCTGGTTTGTCTGGCATTGATGGAAGTGCAACAGTGAATGTCACAGGTGATTTGTTGGTTGCCAAAAATTGGGTTTCTGGAATCAAAGATTCTTCTGTCTTGGATTTTTTTGTTGGTGGTTCGTCAGCTTCTGGAGGTTGAGGTATCTGTGACAGATTCTGAACTCCTCCTCCGATAGGCATCGGTGGCTGGGGTTGTTGATTAGGCGTGGGAAGAGGTGGAGGGGCAGGGGTCAAAAGTGGTGGACGATGTGAAATTGTAGTCCCTGGTGGAGCTGGGTTAAATGGTGTAAATCCTTGGGGTGGAATTCCAAGCAATGGTCTCACCTGAAGTCCAGCCATGGATGACATCATAACCCCAGGAGGAGCAGGAGGTGGTATATTAAGACTTCCATGAGGTCGAGTAATACCAGGCAATTGCTGTAATTGTTGACCAGGATTTGGTTGAAACATCCCAGGTGGTTGAAGAATACCTTGCTGAGGCATTGCTGAGGTTGGCATAGGAGGTGGTGGCTGTTGAGGAGGTGGACGAGGAGGCATTGTATTTTGTTCAACACTATACAAGAAAGTCATCCAAAATATTATTATTGGTACATCACCTTTTTTCATAAAACGGATTATTTTTTTAAAAATAAAGTTAATGATAAGAACAAAATGTATTATTTCTACTTACGATGGACCAATGGAATCCTTTTTAGGTTCTTCTGGCTTATCCTCAACAACTGGTGGGGCTGGAACGATCGGTACACGTTCTATTCCACTACCAGTAGGTTCCCAAGGCATTCCTGGAAGCCTTTCTTCTTCCCCTGCTTTCTTTCCAATGGGAGTCTCTTCAACACCCACACCAAAAATATCTGATCGACGCTCCTTCAATAGCTTAAGATTTTCATCAATGGCTGGTCCTATAGTGAAGAAACAAATGGAATATTAATATTGTTTACAAAATTGCCAGAGGGTATTTCTACTTGAGAATGCCCGAACAGACAGAAAAGATAACTGAGAAAGAGAGAATAATTTAATAAACAAAGCCTACCTGGAGCATAAACTGATTCCTGATTTGCTCGTTCCATGAGTAAACGTGCATTTTGTTCCCTCCATCTGGGATCCAATAATCCAATTCGAACGTGCTCTTGTAATTTAGAAACAGGTATTCTCTCTCCGGTAATTGGAGATATAGTGTACTCTTCCGGTGCTGTTGCTTTGAAAATCTTTTCAGCACTAGCATTGAATCTAACTTGTTTCGGATCATAACCCTTTTTGATGACAACCTCTTCCCGTGGAAGTTCAATATTTGGAGGTATGCCTGGTAGTGGTGGTGGTTGCTTACTAGGATGCATTGGAGCTGCTTCTTCTTCTTCTTCTTCTGAAGATGAAGAGTCTTCTTCCATGTCTTGAACCTGAAGAAGAGAGAAAAAACATTGTAAATTTTTCTTTCATGTAACTTTTCGAAATGAAATTTTCTTTATTTAAAAATTTTTAGACTACAAATTACCTCTGTGTCATCATTCTGTGCAGCAAAATTATCTTCTGCTGAAGTGTCCTTGTCGGGAAGTTGGCCATGTAGAATACGATCTTGCAGAAGAACGCGAGCTCCTACTTCCTGTGGATTCGTTGGAGGTGGAAAGTGTCCACCCTCAAATGGTTGATAGTCCACCGTTTCAACAACAACAAAATCATGCCAGTCGATGCAAGCGTAGGCCACTAGAACAAAAAAATTTAATTAATTAGTTTTGAATGCTATAAACTACAATAAGTATTATAATGTAAATAAGTTTAAATTAAATTAAACGTACTCCTGTCCTTTTCTGCTTCCTCTTCCTCTCTATGTCGTTGACCTTCTTGATGTTTGATCCAATTTGATCGATACTTTACATCATCCAAAACTTTCTTCCTATCCTCCTTTTCCAATCTTTTGACAATGTCTTTTGGTGGAATAAGAACTTTAGTATACTGTTCCTGTAAACCAAAATTAATTAAGTAAAAGAGTTAGTTTCATAATTCATTAGACACAATTGCCATAATTAGATGTTAGTATTTTTCTTTGTTACAATTTTCTGTACATATATACGAGTAATTTTAGAACCTACATTACATATTACATGAAAAGTACATGAAAAGATGACTTACCAGTAATTTTGTAAAATATTGGAATAAAGAATGTTGAGGTCTTAAAAAATCAAATTGATAGTTCCTTTGCTCTCTTGTCATGAGGGTTGAGAGAAACTGACGTCCATTTCTAGCTACAAATTGAGCTGTCAATTTTACAACATCCCTGTAAGTAAACAAAAAAGATTCGTAGGATTGTTATTAAAATATCAAATATTTTTTCGCAAAAAAGACATTAAGAACTGTCAAATAAAGATTTTGAGATATAAAAAAATTTTCTTACAAGTCGTGGGCTGAAATTGATGGTGGGTCAGCCATAAACTCAAATTCAGCAGGAAGATCTTTTGGGACAAAAGGTAATTCCACCTGTTTCAATAATTCTGCTTGTTTCTTCTTTTTTGCTTCATCCATCAATTGTAGAGTAGGTTTTGGACCGGCTAAAGCTTCACCGGGTGCTGTACTCGTTTGATTTGGTGCTGGTGCTTTCCCTTCTTGAATTTCCTTGACCTTGTGTCGGTAATAAGCATGGTATGGATCATCCTTCGACAAAAAGTTAAACTTGGGGTTATTTTGTTCATTCTGTCGAATACGGCTCTCAAATTCCGGTCCATTTCTGGCTACGAAAGAAGCAGTCTTGTCCACAATATCTGTAAAGGAAAGAAAATTATGTTCCAAATACTGCAATTTGAAACACATCCAGTCGTATAAAAAAATCTCGACCATCTCTTACTTCTGACTTCTGGAGGTGGAAATATAATTCCAACAATCGGTTTTGATGCCTTTTGAGGAATGATGGACGTCAGACCCGAATCTTCATCGTCAACTTGCAAGTCGTTCATGGCCAACTCATCCACTTGAGAGTCAGTTGGAATTGGCAACATCATTTGTTGCTCCACATCTTCGTCTTCCTCCTCAAATTTCGTGGGAGGCATCTTGAAGGTAATAAGAACAAACTGTTATTTAAATAATTTTAATTAAACTTGTCTATTTTTTTTTTCGGCGAACGATATTTTTGAAGACTGCCACAAGCGGAGAGGAATTACAGCGGCTGTGTTCAAGAATTCAAGGATGGTGGATGACACAAGGGTTCTTCCTCTTGTGTGTCTTTTTCCCTTTTTTCTTCCCTTCTTTATTTAACTAAACTCTTTAATCCTGCTTATTTCAGTTTCTGCAAGAGTGGAGGAAGATATTTTGTTGACTTTGAGGTAATGACAACATTTATTATGAGCTAAATTTTGGATTTAAGATAGACCTACGATAAGGCTCCAATCCTTACGATACATTCGTATAGTAACTTCTTGAGTAAGTAATTATGATGACACAGCGACTTATTCAATTTCTTTTGTCAATTCATCACAGTGACTCGATTCTCAATTATGGACGGCGTGGAATTGAATGGTCAAGAGTTGTCATCATCTGTTGACACTGTCGGGTCACCAAGAGATCAGGATGAGCACATGGCAACTCTACTAGCTACCATGGACCTTGGTGAACAAGAGTTGGAACCGATTCTGCCAATCGTAATCTATCCCGGCTTGGAGGAGTACCAGTGTCACTTTAATTGGATTTCAAACTCGGACAAATTAACCAAAAACTTGGCTCAAACAATCATCAATGTGCTCAATGATAAACTCTCTGAAAACGTTCAGGATGGAGAAGCTTCGTTAAAATACTTGGGCATTGAATTAATTTCATATAGAGCTGCCTTGGCTTTTTTAAGTTCTCTTAGTAAGTACAATAATTAGGATTATTCATTATTTATTTTTTGGACCAGAACTAATCAGAAGATTTTAATTTAGTTGACAGACACATTGATGCTCAACGTCACATACATGAGGCCTTTCAAGATATCCAGACAATCCGAAGTAATGGGTTTTTGGACGCAGAGTACCCTGATGGTCTTAGTTACGTTTTGAAAGGACTAAATGTATTTTATATCATGGAGGCTCGTCAGTCTGAAACGGATGATCCAGAAACCTCTTTGAAAAATCAAATAGAGGCAAGACCTATGATTTCCAGACTTGAAGATTTCAAAACTTTGAGTCCCAAGAGTCAGGCTGCTGTACTTGCAACTCGTCATTATTTTGATGGTGAATTACGGAAAAACAACGAGGAGCAATTTCAACTCCTACGACAGGTAAATAATTTTTAAATCTATCAACAGTGTAATTTACTATTTATTTCAAACACGTTAAAATGTTAACTATTGTATAATTTTAGATGATTCAGCTGGATGACTACTACCTGTGGCATTTCCGTTTACATAATCAATATCGTTTCCATCGACGAGAACAGAATTCACGTTCTCGCTCTCCTAGCGCTGAGGAAGTTAAGGAAATTGTTAAAGGTGATTGGAAATGAATCGGATTAATCAAAAAAAAATTGAAGAAAAACTCATTACCTAACTATATAAATTATTTTTCAAGCTGTTGAAATGGAACCAGACCATCCATTAGTTTTGGTTATGAATTGCTTATGTCTTGCTGAGCTCATGAAATCTCATGGAGCACATGGGTAAGTTTCATACACATAATTAAAAGTTGTAATTTACAGATGTTATTCGTGTACTAACGCACTTTATTGACATTCCTTTCAGTTCTTGGCGTCAATCCATGACGTACGGCAACAAGGAATACACATCAACTCAAGGGGTAGTTGACTACATCAAGATTCAAACCAAGTAAGGAAATAATTACTGTATCATCCATAAAAACTATTATTATTATTCATTTTGTTTAGAGGGAAAGTCATTGAAATATAATACAATAGGAAAATATTGGACACGCATGCAGAGACGGTGAGGATCAACGTGCACATTGCTGAATTTTTTTCAACACTTCTCCCACACGAGTACCGTGATAATGCCTTTGCCAAAGAATGTCTTGAACGTGCCTTACGTATGTTTATCTTTTGCTTTAAAACGAGATGATTGGCTAATGACTCACACAGATTTGGTTCATTAAATTACAAGTGATTTCTGTTTGATTTTTATAGATTTCCATCCAAATTCCAGCAAAGCACATCACAAAATGGGAATATTTCTTTTACACACGGTAATAATGCTATTTGAGTGTCTTGGAATTTCTCCTGAATTTTTCTGTAAGGTTCTTACTTAACTCAATATTGCTTATGATTCTCATAAAGTGCGTTAAATATCTTTTTAGATGGAGAATTTGAAGGAAGCGACAGTGCATTTTGGACGTGCTTTGGAGTGTGATGAAAGAAATTTTCCGGCCAAGGCAGATCTACTGAAATCTTACATGGCTCAGCCTCATGAAAATTATGAAACAATTAGTGAAATGTTACGTGCTGAAATTGCGAATCCAAAATATAATTCGAATCGGAAAGCTTCACTTCATTTCTTACACGGGTGTTTCCTACTGTTGACTTCGGATCTCTTACCAGAAAATGAAATTGCTGCTGCTATGGCTTGGTTACAAGCCTGTGAAATCTCTAAGGATTCCCTGGATTTTAAAGTAAGTGTCATTTAATTTTTTCATAACAACTCAATATTTTATTATTACATAGTAAAGTTTGTAAAATAATATCTTTTAATGATGTGTGTGAATTTACTTGACAGAATATTTCCTTCATCACAAAACGCTACAAGTGGAATCGAGGAAAGTTGTCTACTCGTGCTGTCACGAAAGCCGTTCAAGAACTTGTTCAGTCAGGACAAGTTGAGCCAATGAATGAAAATTTGAGTATTTTACGAAGATTGGCAAGGTTGTCACAAGAAGAGGCGAATGTCAAATTGAATTATAAACAGAATCGTGGTGGGGGACGAAATGGTTCAAGAGGATCACGAGATAGTGCTCATTATCGACGAGGTTCCATCCCGTCAGCGTCAACAGAGCAATCGGAGATTGGAAGTAACCCTGTAAAGCCGTTTGGTCGTGGTCCACGTCGTTTTTCTTCTTCAGCTGCAGTTGATGAAAATGGAATGAAAGTTATTATTGAAAGAAATCCTTACCCGCCAAGTGGTCCAGGTTTTCAGCGGCGAGGTCGTCCAAAAAGTTCTTCAGAGTCAAGTGCTCAGTAAAATACATTCTTCTTGTCTCAATCATCCTATATCTAATTCTTCATATTCCCTGTCTATTTGTATATCATGTGTAGGGTACATTGATTATTATTACTTATTTAAATTTAAATTCATATACCCATTTGAATTTATTTTCTTCCCATGGTACACTGATGCATCCAGTGTTTTCATTTTTCCTTATGGTTTCTTTTGTTCTATTTGTCTTATGATTGGTGAATTTATTTTTTAAAATTATCCATGTCTTCATCTCTTAGCCTACCATTTAATTTAACTTGTAACTGGTGATTCTTTTTTCAAGAGTAAAGGAGATCCTTCTTCCATACCAAGGTTAAATGCTTATGTAGACGAAAGTTTTGTCCAACGGAGCTTTCAGTTACAGTATATCTTGGGATGTGACTTTTTTGGTGATACACTTACATGATAATGACAAAAAAAATATGATACATTATATTTATATATATTGTGAAAATCAAATGCATTCCTTTTAGCATTAGTCATAGTCGATCTGTGATTATTTCTAGCCATATTTTAAAACACAAACGAATCTGTGACCATGTACCGTTGGTGTACTGATACCATTATTGTGAGGGAGCCTTAATTAACATAAAGACTGATTTTTAATTTTACAAATTAAAATTTGTAATCAGTAAAAATTTGATACATAATTGTTTGTTGTTGGTGCAAGCATGAAGGATTATTGGAAATTAATAAGCTACTAGTACTTGAAAATCAATGATAAAGGGCTCAAATCAACTTCCCTGAAAGCTAATTTAAAGTTAAAGAAAATAAAGATGAAATAAATGAAATCATGTTACAAAATTCTTACGTACAATGTAACATCTATTATATTGTATTACATTTGTTATGAAAAATAATAGCAACTACATTAATTATATGTAGCATGTGTAAGGTGAAATTGTGGTGCCTTGTAGATTAACTGTTCGCAAATAAATTTGAAACACAAAATTTTTGAATTATAATTTCAAATTTGGAATGTATTCTTTTTGCCTTTAAATCCATCCATCCGGTTTTTTACCCTCTCTCTCTTCGAAGAAGGGCTATAAATAGAAGTTTCGGTGTGGCATGAGTCTGTAACCCGGGCTCTGATTTAGCTTTCAGTTTGTGTTGTTAGTGAGCACATGTGGTATTTTCCTGTTCAAATTTTACTACTTTGTGAATCTTCAAAATAAAATACTTACCAAAGTAGATTAGAATGGAAGAGGCTGACCGAGTAGACTATGCGACCCTTTGCAGTCAAATGACATTGCAAAATAAGGCCGGGTTTTTCTCTGAGATGGTGGAAAAAACGTCTCCTTTCATTGACCTGAATATATTGTCCAGATGTTCTACGGGTAAAGTTAATTTTTGACAAAATCATTCAAACTGAAGTTATTTCTGGTGTAAATACAAGTTTAAAATTCACTTAGACAAAGCCAGGATACGTTACTGCACGTCATGTTGTTGGAATCTTGTCGGTGCGGAACTCATCTTTCGGTCTGCAGTTTTCATTCTGGTCTTATTCTAATTCATTTTAAAACTGTTCTTGATTTGTTGACATTATTATCCAATGGACCCTTTGAAGGGGTCGTTCACAGTTCACAGTTTTTTAAAACGTTCAGAGTCAACAGCAACAACTTGTTGCCAACAAGTCTGGAACAGACTAAAAAAGTGGACCTCGACCTTACCAAATAAATTGGATAGGAGTATTACCTAATGTATAAATTGGTTTTTCCTTCAGGGGGAAGAACGAAGAAGATTCTGTGGAGAAAAGACTCAAGGGGAATGGGGCCTTTGAAAAGGGGAACCTGAGACAAGCTCTCTGTTTCTACTCTCAGAGTCTGATCCGGTGTCCAGTCGGTTTACAACTTGCACTCGTCTACTCGAACAGATCAGCACTTTTACAAAAAATGGGGTATGACTTTTAAAGTGTAACTTTTCACTTATGTATGTACATACTTTGATAATTTCATTAAAGTCTCACAAATTGACAGAGAGTTTCAACTGGCAATAAATGATGCTGAGATGGCTATCAGTTATGACTACGGGGAGAACAATAGGTTACTTTTCTTTAAATACATTCACATCATATTTTTAATATTAATTGTTGTGGTGTGCATGACACAATAACGATGTTCAATTATTGCAGACACAAATTGTATGAACGAATGACCTCTTGCTACATTTCCCTATCTAATTTTGCCAAAGCCAAAGTGACCCTCAACCAAGCTCGACATTTGGCTGGAAAACATGCAGCAGATGATGGAAAATTTTTCAAAAAACTTGAGAAGCTTAAAGAAACAATTGACAAAGGGAAAGTCATTGGAGAGTCCAACAATCCAAAGGATAATCTACAGATGAACAAGACAAAGACGACCGAGACAAAAAACTTGAAATTCCCAGTGGCCTCCAACAAATTTGGTGTCCAATACAGTGAAAGTCAGGGAAGGTTTGCAGTGGCAGGTGAAGGGATCTCAACGGGAGAAGAGATTCTTAGGTTAGTTGTGATAGATATCTATTAATAAAATATGAACTAATATTGTTACATATGTATTAATTTCCATGATGTGTAGAGAGAATCCTTTGGCAAGTTGTTTGACCCAAGAAAGGATGGGCACTCATTGTCTTCATTGTTTCAAAAGACTGTTTGCCTGTATACCTTGTGAGACTTGTGCCAACGTCGCTTTTTGTAGTCTGAAATGTCGACAGAAGGCCGACAAGTATCATCAATATGAATGCCGTGTCCTGGCATTATTTTTTGGAGCTGGGATAAGTCTCTTGACTCACTTAGCCCTCCGGATCGTCACTCAGTCTTCTGCTAAGGACTTTGTGGATGTAAATAAAAAGACATTATCTTTAAACAATGTGGTATATTTTTGAACTAATGTTATTATTTGCTGATACAATACAGGAGTTTCCCAATTTCCAATCGAAACCTTCAGAAATCCTCACCAAGGAGGACGGATCTTTTGACTCATTATCCTATGCTAATGTGTTCAATCTGTCTGCATTGGAGAATGAACGAACACCTGAGGATTTCATTGAACGGTGTATCATGATCATATTCTTGATGAAATGTCTTCGTTTGGTTGGCTACTTCAATGTGAATATTTTTATGAATCCACAACCGACTGAGGATGAATTGACTGTTGGAGCAATTCTGCTGAGAAATTTACAAGTACTACAGTTCAATGCTTACGAGATTTGTGAATTTGTCATGGAGTCGAAAGAAAATTTTCGTAAGGCAAAGAGTCAGTCTTTAGGACTTGCCATCTATAATACGGCTTCCTTTTTCAATCACTCTTGTGCACCAAATGTGACCAGGTGAAATTCACACACAGTTTTTTCAGTTTCACTTTCTCCGAGAGGGAAAGTATCTGGGGTTTTTTTTATCAAAAAATTTGTTGTACTACAGATATTTTGATGGAACATCAATGGTGATCGAGTCCATTCAGCCAATTGGAAAGGGAGAAGCCATCCTAGACAATTATGGTCCAATTTTCACAAAAATATCCACAAGCAAACGTCAACATCTTCTCAAAGTAAGAGAGGTCAACTTTATTACAAGTCTTTTGAAGTATGAAGTAAAAAGAATTTTATTGTTTCTATTCCAAAAAAGGGGCGATACTGGTTTCCCTGTACGTGTCCTGCGTGTTCAGAAAAGTGGCCACTTTTGATGGAAATGGAATTGTTGGATGTTGTGCAAGGGGAAAATAAAGTGGAGACTCAAATTCTGAGCCAGTTGAAAAAATTAGACAAAATGTACTTTGACAAGGCTGTAGAATTGATGGAACGTGGACAAGGGGTCATGGCTGCTGAATTTCTAAAAAAATTTCTTGACCTCTCCCAACATTTACTAGAGAAATTGAACACGGATGCAGATGTTGAACAGAAACAAATGTACCGGAAAAATTTCTACAAGAGTTTTTATGCTGCACAAGAGGCTTTGAAATTATGCATTGCCAGTAAAGGCTCTGTCCACATATTGGACTCTAAGTAAATTATTCGTTTTTCCTTAATTCGTCTTTCCATTGTATGTTTTCACAATGAATGTCCTTGTCACTCCTTGTGTAAAATTATCTCGTGTCAGTAATAAAAAGCGGCTTTTTAAAAGCCAAATATTTCCAGCCTGAGAAGAGAAAGTAAAATTTCGCTTGTTTCCACCGAACAATGATATCCTTTCTTCACCGCAATTTGTCCATTTTGAATTTGCCGAGCACATGGATTTTTTCGACTTTTAATTAATCTGGAAATAGTTTAACTACCATAAATCATCATGGCTGAGTTTGCTAACCGTCGAATGGAAGACAAAATTCCTTACTTGGAGCAGCTACAATTGACCGGACTATGCACTCCAGATGAAATTAGGTGAGTTTTAGATAGTCCTACTCTTATCCTCCAAAAAATGTTTGTATCTACTTAAAATATATTAATTTATGAATACATATAGATCTGTTGTCCAAAAATTTACGAACCATGAGTACAAAATCCAACGTCGGGATCGTACTTTAGATGATGTCTTGAAATATGCGAGAGATCAGATAGAATTATTGGAACTTATAGTGGCTCGCCGGGAGGTGAATTTTTACCTTTGTTTTGAAACACTTTGTCACTCATGGACCATGAGTCATGGTGCATGAAACAAATATTTTATGACACCTAAATGTGTGTGTGATATTTTTGTCCATCCTCGTAGGAGCAAGGTTATTTTGACAAAACACAAGAGATCGAGGATGTCATTAAAACTCATATCAATTCAATGTTTGGAATAGCAGCGAAAAGATTTCATGACAAATTAGAATTTTGGTCTGCGCGCATCAATTTTGTCAAGTCGCAGGTTTGTTGACATAATAATAATACATGATAAAATGTCATACTACAGATAAATATGCATACTTCATGTGTCTAAGTGTGTTTTCTTGTTTCATGTAGAACTGGCCTACAGCTGTGAGAAAATATTTTGAAGAAGTTACAAAAATTTTGGGGAAAAAATATCCACAACTGTGGATTGAAGCTAGTAAATATGAATGGGCACTTAATCCAGCAACTGGGATTGACTCTGCTAGAACAATTTTACAGCTTGGTCTTCGGGATCATCCATCATCAGAGGCTTTGTATGCATATGTAAGTTTCTACACTTTATTATATATAGGTAAATAAATTATTGATCATTGATTTGGATGAGCATGTCTTTATTATTGTTGTAGGCTTTCAGATTAGAACTAGAATATGTCAAATTTTTGGAAGAAAATTCAATACAACGTGACAAGGTTGGACAAATTCAATATGAATACAATTGTGAAAATAATTTCAACATTCATGTATTTACGTGTCATGTGTTATTCTACTCAGATCTTGGGCGAAGAAAATGGACAATTAATTTTTAATGAACTTGCTCTGGCAAGAGTGATTTACAACATTGCGAAGGAAAAATGTGAAACCACAAAGAGTTTCTTTTTAAAATTTTTCGTGGCTCTTCAAGATGTGGACGTCAATAAGAGAGAAAATTTATTGGAAGCTATTAGAGTGTAAGTTTCATTCAGTGAATTCTTCATTCATATTAGGTATACCTATGAGATTTTTACAATTTTAATATTGTTATGTTGACAGAGATACTGAAGCTGCAATGTTGAGGAAGGATAAGGAGACTAGACGAGAGTCTCTTACAGATACAAACCAACTTGAAACTGATCTCTTGATGAATTTTCAAAATTTCAAGTTATTTTATTCTGATCTCTCTGTTGCAATGGATGATTTGAAAAAGAGGGCTGGAAGTATTTCTAATCTACAATTTTGGATTGCATTATGTAATACCCTACAATTTGAAAAGTTAAATATGAAATCTTGGCTTCAGCTGTGTCGTGTTCCCAAGGAATTGTCGGCAAGTGTGTCAGTAAGACTATGGGTTCTTGACATGTACAGCCTTTCAGGTTAAACATCTTATTATTGGTTCCAAATTATTACTTAGCTGTCTTGTTTCGCTGTAGTTGTAATAAACTAACACAATGCAATAATAGAGATTTTTTATTCTAGGTACTGAAAAGGCACGAAAATGGTATACAAAACTTGGATCCCTTCTTCCTACATCTCTAGAGGTAGACTTGAGAATGGCAAAAATTGAGACGATGATGATCCCAGTGTCGTTGGATCATGTAAAAAGGTGCTATGAACATGCTATACAATTCCATGGACGGGATTCGATTCGTAAGCATTCACATATAACACAATCATGCATTAAATACTTATAAGTGCCTACAGGACAAGATAACATAATACTTTGTGAATTATATCACAGGACCCTGGATTGACTACATTCAATTTGAGAAACAATACCGGCCGCGTGAGAACACCCACTCGTTACTATTCTCTCGGGCCTTGAGTGAATTGAATGGGGAGAAGAAAGAACATTTTAAACTTGAAATGCTAACCCAACAAAATTCTAGCAATGATATTTTTTAATGAATATTACATGTTTGTACAGTGTGTTTGATTTTATGTAAGAAAAAGTTAATAAAATTTTTACAAAATTAATAAATCTGTTTGCGAAAGCAAATTGTAACTAGCAACTCTATCTATGCGGCGGCGGTCAGAAAGCGGAGTCTCGTGTCGTTTGATTTTTCGGTTCATTTCGGCTTTTCCGGTGTCAAGTATTGTTTGTTCTGTGGTGAGTTGTCCAAACGTATAATTAAAATCAATTGAACGACGTAGAATCTGATAGCTAAGGGTCAAATTTACACTATATTTTGATATAGAAGCTAGAACTCAACTGTGAAAATGGCAGAATCATCTGAAATTCGTTGGGTGAGTTTGTAACTTAGCAAATACTTTTTGCTTCAAAGTGTATTCTAATTTCGTTTCTAAATGACTATGTAAAGGCATTCTGGTTCTAATTATTGTTAGAGTGAAGTATTCTTGAAGCCCTATTTTAATAATTTCTAATGTATACCATTTTTTTATTCTAATCATACAGGTACCAATTGAGGTAAGAGATGCATACATAATCAAATTGAATAGCAAAATGTTGTGGGGCCAGAAAATCTTGAAGAATTATGGAAGATGTGTAATGATTATTTTGATAGATTGCAATTAAAATTTTAACAGAGTAACCCTGATGTGATGACAAAATACTCTCGTCAACTGGGCGTTCCAGTCGGAGAATGGGTGGATGTGATGTCTTTAGATGGTAATACATACATACCTCTTTTTTTATCCACTAGTTCTTTATTGTTTTTGTATATTCAAGAAATTTGTTTATTGAAAAATTTTAGAGGACACTTTGGCCATAGTTCCTCAACCTGTTGTGGCCGTCATTCTGCTTTTTCCAATTTCTGACCAGGTGAGAATGTTGTGCAAGTTGAAAGACTAAATAAAAGCTTCGCATGGACTTAACAAGACTGTAATATAATTCATTTTGTTGCAGTATGACCAATATGCCAAGGAGCAGGATGCTCAATTGAAAGCAAATGGGCAGACAATTTCTGATGATTTATTCTACATGAAACAAACTGTTCGTAATGCGTGTGGTACTGTCGGCATCATTCATGCTCTGGCTAACAATACGGATGTGTAAGCATTCTTCTCTCATTATTCCTATTTTAATAAAGACTATTTGGTAAAGAGGCAACAGAATTGTATGAAAATATATAATTTGATGTCTACTTTTTAATCCTTCATAGATTGAACTTGGATAATGATGGTATTTTGAAAGAATTTCTGAGCGAGTCTGCTTCTCTCTCTCCATTGGAACGTGGGAAGGCTCTGGGAAACAACGACAAGATTCGCGATGCTCATGCTAGCACTGCTGCTGAAGGTAATAAGTACATTCAATAAATTTGATGGAATTATTTTTAGAAAAAACGATAGCTATGATTTATATTTTAATTTCATGCAGGTCAAACTTCAGCACCGGACGTCGAGGAGAATTTGGTCACTCATTTTGTATCGTTTGTTCACAAGGATGGAAACTTGTACGAGTTGGATGGCCGCCGTGAGTCACCAGTCAATCACGGAGCAACAACTCCAGAGTCTCTCTTGAAAGTGAGTTCAAATATATTTACTGAAACTAATTAATATGTTGTACACACGTATTATTAATTTCTCTTATATATTTATTTAGGATGCTGCAGCTATCTGCAAAAGCCGAATTGAACGTGACCCGACTGAATATCGGTTTACTGTTGTCGCCTTGAGCACAGACCCCTGAAACGATCAAAAAATGGCCTCCACAGCTTCAATTTAATTTAATTTCATTGGTGATCTCAATACGTACTTTAATATTTGAAGTTAATATTATTATTCTATCATTATCTAATAACTTGAGTTGTTTGTGCGTTCACATTTGTCAATTGTATTATTGAGTATCGTATCTGAGCAAAACAGATTTTTCAAGGAATGTATTAAGTCTTGTCATACCATGTCACTTACCCCGTGCAGTGGCAAAGTTTAATACTTTCGTCAGTCGTTGAAACAAATTTATTATACATCCTGGTATTACGGAATTGTCCACGCTTTAATAGAAATTGATCGCTTAAACTATTTAATCACATGAAAAAATATATGAATATTTTGTATACTTGTATATGAATCTTCTGTAGAGTGGTGGTTACTGATTTCAGTTCCACAACAATGTGATACACGTGTGTGTGCCTAAATACGAATAAATTGTTGCTTGAGTGGTTATTCTACTCTCCATTTGATCTGAATTCTCTTTCTCCCCCTGCCCTTATTGCAGTAAAAATTGTTTGGAAATTTACATTTTTAAAAATAGAATGTGAGATGATTAGGAAGAACAAATAAGTATATTTTAGATAGGTTCATTTGCAATAATCAAAAAATGTAAAAATGAAATAGGATATAAATGTCAGATACTAAATATTAAAAGGGTCGGGTGCTGTACTTTGATGGACTATTTGTTTCAGTCTTCTCTTTCCGAAGCTTGTCCAAAGCTTCATCTACAGATAGTTGAGAAATGAGTAGTAATTCTTTCTTCTCAACCTCTTTTTGTTTGACATTATGAACCGATTGAAGAGTTGGATGAGATTTTTTCCCCAAAGTTTTCAAAGTCCATCTTTGTTGATCTTCATCATCTGGAGGTGAACAACTTTTATTGTTATGCTTTCCCACACGAATGTTCGTACCACTTAAACTTCTTTTGTCATAATTGGAATTCTTTGAACATCTTCCATATAATTCTTGTTCCTGGCCAGATTCATTCTTCGTCACGTAGTCAGCCTTGTACTGTGATTGTGGTGTCTCCGTACTTTCACCAAAGTCCAGGGCCGTGGATTCATGTTGATGACTCCAAGGGAAATACTTTTTAGATGATGCTAAATAGAATTTGTGCATTTTAATCAAATTATGCTTTCATTTGGTCCTACAAAAAATCTTAAAAGGTGGAGAATATTACCCTTAATTACACTTGAATCATTGTCTAGTTCTAGTGAATCTCCCAATGGGATTGAAGATTTGTTCTTATCTGCTGCCCAAGGAAATTGTGTACATGGTGACCTTTTATTTCTCTTTTTGTCAATCCCGGCTGGGAGATGTGCAGCTTGAAGTTGGAAAAACTTTGCCATTTCTTGTAAATTTAGCGTGTCATTTTTCCTGTGTAGTTGAAAATTTTCAGCTGAAAGAAATTAAATAAGTAGTTTTCAATTTTATATCGTACACTATCTCTTTTTCAAACTGCATTGATTCGACTTCTTTACCCAATTTTTCCAAGCCAGTCACATTGTTGTTCTCATCTTTGTTGTCCATTGCGTTTTTGTGAACGGATCTAAACCTGTGCTTTTGCCAATTATTTTGCACATGAACCAGTATGATAGGTTGGATAATAATGACTTATTTTGATTCCAAATTTGTGTATTGTTGCATTGCTAATAATCATAAATATTTATTCTTCTTTCGAAAAAGGGTGGCTGTCAATGAACGTTTTTAACTGGAGATTGTTGGGTGACATTGGTTGTTTTATTTTGGCAAGTCAATTTGTGCATTAGTGTTGCCATACTGATCAAATTCTTTATTGGATTACAAATTGTCAAAATTCTAGCCTAGAGAATGTCATTCTCAGAGTGGTATTCTGGAGGACTTATTAATAAGTGTTCCTTTTATCAGTAACATCGTCCGTGCGTTCGTGAACTGTACTTCCACAGTTGTTTCAAATCATTCTGATTACATATTTCGACAGTGGCAGTATTAGCAGGCCTGTAATTTTCAAAAAAATTATTACTTTCTCCAGTTTCTCCTTGTCCCTATTTCTTTGAACATGTAACGTTTTCTGAAGGTTTTTTCCCCTTACGCATTATTTGTGAGACAGAGTCTTGTCAGGGAGTTGACAATGAGGCCAACATTCACATCATCAGCACTGGGGACCAGATACCACTTTTGGTTGTCGTTTTTATTGTAATCCTATTAAAATTCCATTTAGCAGTGTAATAAAAGTATCCAAGGAGAGTTTTTCTTCAAAACATTTTTAGAAAAATGTGCACACCTGTTGAACAACATGTTGAACTCCGTCCACAATGACAGTGGCTAATGCTTGAGGTGTCTTGTCTTTTATATTGACAGTCAATGAACTCTCAACAATGTAATCCACCCACTCCCATGGTTGAACCTCCAAGAATAGATTAAATGTTTGTCCTGCATAGGGGAGGAATTATAATTTTCATTTGTTACAACAATGCGTAAGTTGTGACAGTCCATATTTTGGGGGATTTAAAAAAACACTGGAAAAAAGGGAAAGAAAGAGACCAACTTTCACCTGTTGTCACACGAACGACGAAGCGTTGTAGAGGCTCATTTTCAGCAAAAGTTTTGACAGAAACAGACTTGTCATCTGCCACTGTCAAGGAGGATACCTGTACTGATGGAATATTAATGCTTAATAAAATACAAAAAATTTAATTTGACTCAATTTATTCTCTCTACCTGTCCATCCAGTAAGGAGTCAAAGGAGTAAATCTGTCCTGTTATTAATTCACAACTACAATGGTCAACAGCACAAAGACTCAAAATACTAGTAATTATTATTAAAAGTCTCATTATAAAGGAATTTAATTAAATAGTACACACAATTTTTATGTAAATTGACCTTCAATGTGTAGGAGCATATGAACGTAAGGGTCCAATTTCACTCAATGTGATTATCTAATCACTATTATTATCACATGGACTGTGAGTCAACATGTTTTCACCTGTTTTGTTACACACATGAACTATTAACTCTTCCGATTAATTCATAGAATGTGCTTTCAATTGTAGAGAGTAAGAATATACACCAATAATCAACTGTTAAATGTATCTTTTAATGGGATGTCTACTTAAAGCCAATAAATTGTCGCTCTGTTGCGAATCTGTTTCCTCTTTGAAAATACAAACCCGAGACCTAATTATGTCAGTATCTATTTCGCATGAATCGAAGCATGGTGCAACTTTAATGTGAGTAATTTTTGCAGTGCATTATAACGTCAAGAGATATTTACTTAAAAATACATAATGTATAATGTGAGAGTACACAGTTCCGTTCTCATTTTTTCTCAACGTGCAGCTAAAGACCTAAAGGAAACGGGAAATAGAGACCAAAAGAGCAACAGTGATGTGTACTGTCGTAGTCAATATAAGAATCGACGAAAGACATAGTTAACGATAATCTGTATTTACAATGCTTTATCACCTGAGTCTGAGATACACATACTTATTAGCTATATTGTAGTAAAATTACATATCTAAATTTTCTGGCCCACCTACGCCTACTTCCTTCTTTCATGTGTTCTCTCGTTAATGACTTAATCTAAAAGTTACATTCTCTCTGTTCCATGTTTTATTGCATAATGCTGCAGGGAAGAAAGGGAATGTGACACCATTAAACGGAAGCGTATACGGCGTAAACAAATGCTAACGTTAATTCATATCTCATTAAGGATTCTTTCCTAGCTCTCAACTTGAGACTCTCTGAAGTGAGCATAGTCTTATTGTAGAGACAATATTCCTAGACAAAATAAAAACAGTCACTGCAGTACACTAATATCCATATACGTGGAAAGAAAAAGAGGTAAAAAAATTCAACTGCTACGTAAGAAAGGAAAAAAATTAGTTTGGAAATGTGAGGAACATTAACAATATTGTGATCACTGATTACTTATTTTCTAGACAATCCACAAGATACTTAATGGGATTCATCAACATTGTGTTTTTCACAGCATTCCTAAGCCCATCATCCATTGACCCTTACTGGGTGAATAAGACTGTCACGGATATTGTAATAGTTGAAGGCGATCCCTGTTCCTTCGACCACGAGTGTGACAATTTTAATACGTTCTTGTACTGTACAGGAAAACAATGCATATGTCCTTTGAATCAAATGGAGAGCTTCACTGGGATTCCCGTAAAAATGAGATGGAGTCCGAACAGAGGCAAGTGTATGGCTCTTCAAGGCTCACTTTGTAATGTCTTCAAACCTCCAACACCATTCCGAGAAGTTGAGTGTGAGCCTGGTTTACAATGTGACAAAGCACCTGACCAACATAGTGTCGTTGGAACTTGTGGACAGAGTCAAGTCACAGTTGAAATATTTTTATTTTTATTTAGTTGTGTCCTATCCTCTATTACCATTCAATCTTACGACTTTTTGCAGTAATTTTTTGTAATTGTGTACAAACTTTCTTGACTAAAAACACCTTTATGCCCCAGAACAATAAAATTAATTCCTTTTTTCTGTACTGATTCATCATGCATGTGTATTTCATATAACAAATAAATTGTATTTTATTGTTAATAAGTTTTTAAACAAGTGTTACATTAAACATGTTGAAGGGCTCCATCGTAAATGGCAGGAAATTTCATTAGCCTTGGCACAAACGTCTACATCAGTATCAACTTCCATACTATCCCCACCATCCATTAGTTTATTCTTCCAGTAGCATACTTCTTTTAGACGGTAAAGATTATTCCAACGCTTGTAAATTTCCTCTGTTTCTTCTAATAGATGTATGTAATTCTTTTTACTACTGAAACAAATATTTGAGGGAAAGGCAATACGAAGTTTCACATTCACAATATTTAACTTAGCTTTAAGAAATGGACAGGAACTTCGATTGAGTGCACGTATATCTTGATACATTGTACGAGTGGCCGTTTTCTTCAATCCAAGTTCACACTGTGAAAAAAATTGAGAGAAAATTAGCTCTTTCAGAATTCTTTTTCCTCGAAATTCATATGACCTTAAAATGACAAAAACCAAAAGTTCTAATTGATTCATTCACCTGAATTGAGGAAATATGTAGTAAGCATAAAGAAATGTAATGATCGGAATAAATGAGACGAGCTAAGGCTAAGGCTTCAAATAAATATTTGAGTGCATCCGTTGGTATTCCACATAGACATCGCAGTTCAGCTTGAAGAAGAAGACATCTAGATAATAAATATTCAAAAATATAATTTTTTTGAAATAAATTATATACCCCATATTGTCCATATATATTAAATATGTGCTATATAATGTTTTGATTCTTGACACTACCTTAGTTTCAATTCATTTTTGTCATAAGATTTTTCAAGCTCTGCTTCATACAGCCGCTGCAACAATTTCTCAGCCTCTTCCCAATCATTCTGAATCGTCTTGTTGTACGCTCTCCTATTACACGTATTACCAAAATTAAATGATATTTCATAACACTTGTGGAGTTTCTTTCCAAATATAGTTTTATTACTCACCAGAACAAAGCTTCAGTCTTATCATATGATGCTATTGTGGAAATGATTTCATCCGTAATTGGTTTGTAGCCTAGATAGGAACACGTAGCCATAAATATAGCATGTTGAGAACCAAATAGTTCTCCAGCTGCAGACGAATCAAGTCCAAATAATTTCTTTCCGTATTCCATCATTTTTGTAGCCAACAAAATGTCCCCTTCCAGTAGCATGTGTTGTGAGAATAAGCAGAGTGCTGCACAGTAAGCTCTGGTAGGCCAACGTAAGCTAGAGTACAATATAATTTGACAAGGAAATGCGACCATCTGAAAGTATTCAATTAAATTATTTAATTTAAATATATTAACAATTCTGAAATTCTTCTTTAGAAAACCATTACAATTGATTTGTGAATAACTTACATCATGCCATCCAAAAACGGCAAACAAGGAACCTAGAGAAAGGAGTAACAAGACCTCAACTTGTTCCATCTCATAGTTTGCCTTGTAGTCCCAAATTGTCTGCAATATGAAAAATGAAAGTATACTCAATTTACCATCCAAGTATATTTACAGTATAGTTAAAAAAGAAAAGTTTGTATACATATTTAGTTCTTACACGTAAAATTTCTCTTGGACGAACACCATGAGAATGATAAGCGTTTGCAAACACATTAAGGGAATGTAAATACGCCATATTTTTGTCAACTTCTTTTGAGGAAGGTACGATAGCCTCAGTGTAGGGTTTTGTGTGAAATCCAGACCAAAGATTATGACAGTAATGAAGACATGTTGAATCCGCTGCACTGTGACCAGCTTGAAAAGCTTCTTCCAAAAAGAGCATGGAATCCTTACTGTAAATTGAATACACATTGTGTAAGAAATTAAATTCATTTGAAGTACTAATAGTAATTTTCAATTATTAATTTCACATCACATTAAAGTACGTAAAAGAAACCTCACTTGTAACCCATTAGACGAAAAAAGACAGCAAAATTGTAGGCAGCATATGGTGTTCCTTTATTTAACTCTGAAGTATTTGGCTTTATTCTTAAATCAAAAGATGTTCGTAGTGACTCTGCACACCTCGTCAAATCTTTCAATCGGAGAGAGTTTAAATATTCCAAATAATGCTGAAATTTTACAAAAAAAATTGAATTAATCTTCTGACAGAATGTATGAAGTATTATAACCCTAAAATGACAAATTTACGTCTTTATTAATACATACCAGCTGTGGGAGTAAAACTTGTGCACTTGGATTTAGTTTTACAGCTTCGACGAATGCAGAGATATGTGCTGGCGAGTAAGTTTTACCTCCAGTATGATACAAATCTGCAGCTACCAATTTTACACTTCTTTCAATTTGCTTCCGACTCCAAAATTTGATATCTTTCCAACGTTTACTTGCAGGTACTAAGCTACACTCTTCTTTTGGTTTGACCACGGACTGTGGTTTCGATGTCTCAATGTCCAATGTACTCATCTTTCTTTTCAAGTCTGCAGTCTTTTTCTCTGCCTTGTCAAACTTTGCAGCCTTCGAAGTAGGTGTGACAGAGGTTTGTGATGAACTTCTGGTTCCTCGTTTTGGCTGTTGTTTTTTGTAAAATATAATATTTCAGAAAAATTCCCATTTGGAACATGTCATCATGTCGTATCAAAAATAATACATTAAATAATATTACCGGTGAAGGAGGTGTGCCAATTATTTCTTTTTCAACTTCCTCATCATCAGAAATGAAATACTCTAAATCACCCTCATTCAAAATAGCTATCTCGGCTGGCCGAAATACTGTCTTTCGGGGTGACTTTCCTCCTCGTTTTGGTTGAGCTGAACGTTGTCGTTGCCGTTTCGGTAAGAAACTTGTCTCTGGACTACTTTTGGTTGAACTAATATCAGCTCCACTAGAAGAAGAAGCGGAGGATGGCTGCCAGGCCAATCTCAATGCTTTGGTAGCTTCCAATGCTCTTTCGATTTTCTCTTTCTTCTCCTTCATCATAGTATTATAATTTTCTTCATCTGCAGATGTCAGGAGTCCATTAGCCTTTTTAATCTCATAATTGTAATGATTTTTGATGTCTAGCCG